>CAUYRH010057264.1:0-164678 GCA_963574655.1 Perodicticus potto
TTTTTGTTTTCTTTCCCTCACCCCCTCCCTCCTTCTCTCTCTGTCTGCTCTCTCCTTCCCCCATGCCCCACTGTGTCATTAATTGTCATTTATTGTTCTCATATCAAAGTTGAATACATAGGATTCATACTTCTCCATTCCTGTGAGGTTTCACTAGGAATAATGTGTTTCACCTCCATCCAAGTTAGTACAAATGCTGCAAAATCTCCATTTTTTTGATGGCTGAATAATATTCCATGGTATACATATACCATAGTTTACCAATCCATTGCTGGGTTGAAGGACATTTAGGCTGTTTCCACATTTTAGCAATTGTAAATTGGGCTGTGACAAGTGTCTTTATAATAAAAGGTTTTTTTCCTTCTGGATAGATGACCAGTAATGGGATTGCAGGATCAATTGGGAGGTCTAGGTTGAGTTCTTTGAGGTTTCTCCATACTTCCTTCCAAAAAGGTTGTATTAGTTTGCAGTCCCACCAGCAGTGTAAAAGTGTTCCCTTCGCTCCACATCCGTGCCAGCATCTGCAGTTTTGAGATTTTGTGATATAGGCCATTCTCACTGGAATTAGATATCTCAGGGTGGTTTTAATTTGCATTTCTCTAATAATTAGGGACGATGAGCATTTTTCCAAGTGTTTACTGACCATTCGTCTGTCATCTTTAGAGAAGATTCTATTCATCTCTCTTCCCCATTGATGTATGGGATTGTTGGTTTTTTCCTTAGATTTTTCTTCTTTATAGCCCTTTTATAAAGTTGTACTTTTAGCCTACATGTAAGTTGTATCTTGTTTATTTAGCATGATCTCCAGACATTGTTTAGTGGTGGTTTTTAGCATAAAGCATAGTTGTTTAAATCTATCCTTTTTCTGCCAGGTAATATTGGCTAAGTAGTTAAATATTATATAATTCGGGATAACCTTTATTAGTTCAGGCTCTGTTGTAGGCTCTAGGGGCAAAGCAAACAGGACAGTTATGATCTCTGTCCTTTTAAGGCCTCATTTTCCGGGGAAGCGGCGAGGCAGAGAAGGAAACGTGATGTTAGGAGGTGATGTGTGCCTAAGTGAGGCAGGAGGTGAGTGGGCCAAGGACAAACTCAAGGCGACAGAGGAAGAAGAGGACATGAACAGAGGACTGGCTGAATGGGACTACTCCTAGTGCCATGTGGGAATTGGTCTTAATGGAGACATTGGTCTAGCCCTTCAGGATGCAAAGTTTATGCCTAGAGGAGGGAAATGAACTGAAGATTTACATTTGCAAATAATCAGCATGATGGTGTTCTCAGCCCAAGAAGTGAGGAGAGGGTCAAAGATTGAGCTCTAAGTTAAGACACTGGGGAGATAAGGAGGAACTCTCAAAGGAGACTGGAGTGTTTCTCACATGTTTAACTCCTTACACCCACATAATTCTTTGAAGAAGATGCTATTATTATCGCCGTTTTACAAGGGAAGAAATTAAAGCACAGAGAGGTTGGATAAGTTTCACAAGGTCACACAGCAAGAATGTGGCAAGACAGACAGGTGGTCTGTCTCCAGGTGCCTTCCACTTAATCTCTCTGCTTTTGGTAGATCTGTTTTTATTATAGGTGGGGAAGCGCAGTCTTAGGGATGAAGTGACTTGCCCAAGGTCATAGAGTAAGTGGCAGAATAGGGATAAGAACTCAGGATTCTCTGATTCAGGAACTCAAGCTTCTACTCACTATGCTAAGCTGCCTCTGCAATAGCAAAGTTGTTTGCTTTTTAAAGACAAGAACAAAATCTTTTGTCCCTCCCTCAGATCTCAGCTGTGAGCAGCATCCTGGCCGCTTAATACAGTCTTTTCTAGAGTGTACTCTGTGGATTGAAATTGAGCTGCCAGCCAGTCTCAGTCCCATTGCCCGGTGTTGGTTCTCCTCCCCTGGTCAGTAAGCCCCTGTACCCAGGGTAAAGGCAGCTGACAATCTCCTGTCTTTAGGCTGGCAGGATTTTGACTGGGCCCTCTGAGGCCACGAGAAAGCCACTTCCCCAAGCTGCCCCAGGTACCCACCTGGGGCAGGTTTTATAGAGGCCATCACCCACCACACACATTAGATGCTTTGCAGGTCCTCAAAATAACCCCCTGGGTGGTTCTGACATGGCCTTGGTTAAGAAGCCCTGGGTAAGGTGATCTTTCAAATAATTTTTTAATTTTGAAATAATTTCAAATGTACATAGAAATTATTAACATTTTACTACATTTGCACCTATATTCTCTCTCTTATATTTATTATAATGATATATTGTATATATATAAATTTTTTTTTGACTGGGGCCGGGTTTGAACGTGCCACCTCTGGTATGTGGGGCTGGCACCCTACACCCTTGAGCCACAGGCACCCTGTATATATTTAAATTTTATGCATAAAGTTTTCTCAATCATTTGAGAGTAAGTTCCAGATATGATGCCCCTTCATCTTGCAATGTAACGCTTCAGTGTGTGTCTGCTAAGAATGAGAACACTCTCTTACATAATCACAATACAAGAGATACACATTGATACAAAATTATTTCTTAATCTACAGACCTTATATTTCACCAGTTTTCCCAATAATACTGTTTATAGCAAAGAAAATTGGGGCCGTGATCTTTGTCAGATGCAAGATCACATGTGATCACTCACTGCATTTTCTATCTGTCATTTTTCCTGGCTCTTTGAATTGGCGCCTTTTGCTAACCCTGCCACTTTTCGACTGGGTAAATTACTAAATCATGCGCCTCCTCAACACCCAAGTTTGCCAAGTGGGGAAAGTGAGATTGTTTAGGAAGCCAGGAGGAGTACCTCAATTTAAGGGAAAGTTTTATACATCTATGGTAATTTTTTCTCTAATGTCTAGTTGATTGTCTCAATACTATATATTTATCAATGAATTCCTCCTTTCCTGCAATTAAAAACACTACCTTTATCATACACTAAGTTCTCATTTGTACATGAATTTGCTCATGGCTACAATTTTATCAGTTGATCTACTTTTCTGTTCCTGAACCGATTCAATGCCTTGCTTTGGCTTTTGCCTTATGATACACTTTGATACCTGGTGGGGACAGTCCTGGGGGGAGTTTTAGACACCATTGAAAAGTAGGCGTAGTTTAGAGTTAGGACCTGCAACCGCCCCTGCTCTGTGCTTTTCCCTTCTCATTCCTCCAGCTCCAATGCTCAGTGCCTCGTGGTCTCCCTCATCCTCCCCAAAGTCTGCCCATAAAACACTACCCATCCTGCCGTGCAAATGGCTGATAGCGTATTTTAATAGTTTTTTTATGGTGAAATACTTACTGTGTACTGATAAGAGCAAAGAATAATAGAATAAACATTTGAGTGGAGAACAAACATCCGTACTCTCAAGTTTATTAAATCTTGACCCTGTGTCATATTTGTCCCAGATTTTTTGTTTGTTTGTCTGTTTTTTTATTAAATCATACCTGCGTACTTTAGTGCAATCAAGGGGTACAATGTGCTGGCTTCATATACTAATCTGAAATATTTTCATCAAACTGTTTAACATAGCCTTCAGGGCATTGTCTTGTTATTGTATGAAGACATTTGTATTCTGCATCTAGTAAGTTTCGCCTGTACCCTTCCAAGATTACACAGCCTTAAAGAATGATGGAGACTTTACCTCTTTCATGTTTACATGGATGAAGCTGGAACATGTTCTTCTTAGCAAAGTATCTCAAGAATGGAAGAAAAAGTATCCAATGTACTCAGCCCTACTATGAAGCTAATTTATAGGTTTTGTATGAAGGCTATAACCCAACTATAGCACAAGAATATGGGGAAAGAGGCAAGGGAGGGGAAGGGGGAGGTTGAGCTGGAGGGAGGATAATTTGTCCCAGATTTTTAAATTCAGACATAAATTATAACAGCTGTGGTATAGGCCCTACAATGACTCTTGTGAATCCATGTTCACTGCTCACATATACGCCATATAACAACTTCCCGGTTTTCCCGCCTCTTTCTCTTGGATGACCTTTTCAAGTAAGACACCACCTTCATCACAAGAGGACTCAGAGGATGAGGAGGCTCAAAGCTGTAAACCTGATGGCCTTCAAGGAGAAATGTTCTTCTACGTCAGGGGTTTTCAGGCCCAGCCAGGGCTGAGGAGAGTTGTCCAGAGAGGTGGGGACCTTCTCCATTCTTCCTCATGCCATCCAAGTCAGGACAGGTTCTAGAGATTTTCTAGGTGGCGGCTCAGAGAAGGCAAAGTGTTGGTGGGAGATGGTGTTGTTGAGAGCAGAATCCTAAGTGTTGGCGGGAGATGGGGAAGAAATTTGGAATTGGCAGGGAGAACTCACAGAAGACCAGGGAGGAAGCACATGGCACTGATGGAGGTGGCTCAGGTACCCCAGGGTTATGGGAGTGCCCCACAAGCTCCCTGAGTAGAGTTTGCTGAGGTCACTGTGATGATTCACACCAACTCCCCTCTGTTTACTTTATTCCTCTCCTGTCCGGGCCTGTGCCCACATCCAACCTTGAGGGTCTCAGACTGTTGCCAGAGCTCTGGGGACAGGATCAGACACAGAAGCCTGTGTGGGGAGGGCTGGAGCCATGAGAGCGAGCTGGGGTCTGCCGGCAGGACCATTGGGGGCAGAGCGGGGGAGAAATGCCGCAGCCTCTCCCTTCCGCCAGAGCGATTATGACGATGAAGTCCACAGCGAATCTCAGTCCGCAGGGTCAGCTCCTCTGCAGGGAGAGCAGCGGTGGGCAGAAGTGGGTCTGACAGCTTGGCCTTTTCTTTAGAGCTGTGCTGTCCAATGTGGTAGCCACAAGCCATATATGGCTCTCGAGCACTTAAAATGTGGCCCATCCAAGCTAAGATATGTTCTATGTGGATTTCAAAAACTTAGTACAAACAGAAAGATGTAAAACATCTCATTAATAAATTCTTATATTGATTACTCGTTGGAGTGATATTTTGATATATTGGATTAAATAAAACATATCATTTAATATAATTCTACCCGGTTTTTTTCTTTTTTAGAATCTGGCTACTAGAAAATTTAACATTATGCCCGTAGCTCCAGTTTGCGTCTCTCACCTCATTTCAGACAGGCAGTGCTGCTCTAACGTGCCCTTGCCCCCAGCCTGCGTTCCCAGCATCGTAATGATTTGTCTTTCCGGGAAAAAGGTCAATGCCCTTGTCCAGCTGCTAGCAGGGTGTGTCCAGCCAAGGATTTAGAAAACCAGGACTGCCCTGGCCTGCAGCCACCCACACTCAGTTTGACCAGAAGACCAGGTGCACCAAATGTGCAGAGATGAGGCTTCCCTCTGCTCCTCGTTCGTCCCGCCGAGTGGAGGGAAGGTCAGGGCTCAGCAGCACTAGCCAGGGCTCGCTAATGTTTAACACGATGATAAAAGCGCCTGACTATGAAGCGCCTACTGCTTCATATCTATGCAGAGCTTTTACAGCTTACAAAGTTCCTTTATGCCAGTGCTGCAGAGTCACCCAGCACCCAGAGTCACCATTTTATAGGTGATTAAATGAAGCCTGAGAGATCTCATGGATTTTAGTGGCTCCCAGACTTCTGGGGCATTGCTTGGGGAGCTCATCAAAATGCTGATCACCAGGCCCTGGCCTCACAGAGGGTGGAGGGTAGGGCCCAGGGATCTCTGTAGCAGACTGGGGACTCAGGTGAGACCACATTTGGGAAACACCACCCTCTGGGCTCTTAGGGGCTGTGAGTGGTGGGACTGGGCTTAAGCCAGATGGCCAGACTGGACTCTTCCCTAACGCCGGGTTCATTGTCTTTTGTCTCACCTTCAGCTCCAGCCATACCTTTGACATTGTAGAGGGCTCCTGTGGCTGAAGCCAGGTCGGGTGGCTAAGCATGGCAGTGGTTGTCCCAAACTCAGAATAATCTGGTGTCATGTAGCTGGGTCTTCATCACTTTGGTGATCTTAGGTAAAGGGAAATTAGTTTGCCTCCCCCCAGCATGCACCAAAGGTTCATCTCAGTGTGCAGTTCAGAGATGCCGCCTTGGACCTGGAGGTAGGGAAGGATTTGCTATTGCAAATGGCTGAGTGGGATTTTATTCTGGTGCTACTGCGGAAGGGCGGACCCACACCTGGGGGTCAGGGCAGAGTGAGGATGAGGCTGATTGTCGTGCCGTCACTGACCACTCCTTTCTGCCCTGCAGTGGACAGCAGACTGCAATGAGCCTCCAGACGGCAGCTGTTCCTTCTCCCGAGGGCGAGGCCCCCCCCAACAGGTAGGGAGCCAGCTCTGCACCTGTCTGGGGCATCCTGTGTCTTGTCTGTCTGGGTTCCTGGGCTGGTCCATGGTGGGGACTGCAGGAAGGTGGGAGAGAGTAGGGTGCCCCGGCCCCTCTGGAAAGCCCACCCTGAATTCCCTGGCCAAAAGTGAAGTGCCCCTGACCTGAACTGATCACTCTGTAAGGTGGCTTTTCAGTAGCAGCATTATATATAATAACAAACATCTGCAAACAAGCTGAATGCCCACTGAGTGGAGATGGAGAAGTGCTTCGTGTTACATCCTCACAGTGGATATAGTATGGCAGGCAGGTGACTGAATTGGAGGTTCATGATTGACATTGATAGACCCCACAAACAATGGGACTTGTAGCATTTTCCTGCTCATGGGCCCTTTGGAGATCACCTCTGCTTCAGGTCTGCAGAGGGCCTGGGAAGAGCAATTTGTTGAGGGCAGGTAGAATCAGATGTCTCTCTATACCCACTGGATGACCAACTGTCCTGGGACCTGACTGGAGCCTGCCACTTCTCTGCTGCTTGCCTGTAGGGTCCTGAGGACCGTTTGGTAGCTTTTGTGGCCAGGAGGGAAGGGAGGCAGCTGCTCTCTGAGAGCCATCCTGGTGACCCCAGGCCTCTAAGCCCCCTGCCCTCTGGTGGTCCAGCTGTTCTTGCTGATACCTCACCCCTGCCTGTCGGAGCCCATGCAATTTGAGGCTGAGGAAACCAGGATGACAGCCCTTTTAAACATCAGAGACTGAATTAATTATGTACAAATAATAGGGTGCCATAATCAAGATAAGTTTATTTTCTCTTGCCAATAGCCTGGATGTCTTCGGAGTTGGCCTGGCAGCTCGGCAGTGTGGGGCCAAGCTCCTTCCCTTTCACTGCTCTGCCCATTCTGGGGTGGGGCCCTCGTCCGCATGGCCCACGGTAGCCATGCCTACGTCCATGCTCCCACCAGTGGGGGTACTGCCTCGGGTTTTGTGATTCCCTCTCGTGAAGCAGCCATCTCCTGATGCCTGTAGTGGAGGGATCAAAGGCGGACAGCTGGGAGTGACAAAGCAAAAGGAAAGCTGCACGTGGCAACTGCCCTGGCCACACCTGTCTTGCATGGCTCTCTGATCGAGGGGGAACCAGGGAGCTGCCCACCAATGTGCTTCTCCTGGTGCAGCTCCGAGGTGGTGCTGCTGGCCCACCCATCCTCCAAAGCCTCCTTCAGCCTGACCCACCAGAGGCAACAGCACAGGTCCAACTCTCGGGGACACCACCAGCCCCGGAGTCTACCAGCTGGTCACCTCATCACACCCTCTCACCCTGGCAGACACCCCCATGTTATTGACAAGCTGTTCCATGTACACCTGCCTGTGCCCTCAGCCAGGTGGGCAGCTCTCAGGTGGGAGCTGGAGCTGGCTGTGTGTCCCTAACCACCCCTGGCCTTGCACACAATAGGCATCGGTAGTGATTCCTGAGGCTATACCAAGTTGGCCCAGGCCTGGTCCCTACAGGCAGTCCCTAGGAAGCCCCTTCCCCCTGGCCACACTGACTTTGATGAGCTTTCTGGGGCTGTTGGGAAGAAGGAGGAGCTCTATGTTCTAACCCATGTTCACCCATAGGAGAGAATTAGTTTCTAGGAGAAACTGAGGCTAAATCAAGGTGGGGTGGCCGGCTGTTCTGGAGCTCCCCTGACAGCCCTAACTGGCTGTACGTGCCCAGGAAAGCAGAGGTTGTGATGAAGATGCTGAGGTTCTGCATTCTGCCCAGGAAGCTCTGGGTAGCAGGTCACAGACTGCCCTGAACCAGCGCCCGGGTGTAGGCACCATCTGGGGATTGATCATGCACTAGGTTATTTACTCATCCACAGCAGGCTTTCGTCCTCATCCTGTTTGTTATTTTAACTAATGCAAAAACAAAAACAAAAACAAAAAAATACCCTTACCTTTCCTGAACTCTTTCAGAGGCACAAAGTTGGGGCAACCTAGGGTAGGCTGAATGCCATGAGGTAGGAGCAAAGCAGCCTGGAGAGTCTAGAACAGAAAAGTCGGCTATGGCTAGTCCAGCAGGGGCCCAACCAGCTGCTGCAGCTGGGATTCAGCTGTGTTTGGGATTGCTCAGCCTCCCAGCATCCTCTTTCCAAGTGACCCACCTCGTCATTTGGTTAGGATGTCAGAATGGTTTCCAGCTTGTCACTGTAACAGGGAAAAGGTCTGGCCATGTTTGAGCGGACTGCACCTGAAATGAGACTACAACAGCTGCACGTTTAGAAAACTTCTCAAGGCACTGGCATGGGCTTTGCAATTCAGGAAAGAAGCCAAAGGCACGTGAAAGGGGTCAAGAGTGAGCAGCTCTTTTCCATCTGCACAGACATGCCAAGGAAAGGAAATTAATGTGCACAACAGCAGAGTCGCTAAATAAATCTTGAGAAGGACTTCCCAACAAGGACTTGTTGGCCCACAGTTGGCTGTTGAACTAGGTGATAAAATCTTTGCCGGGATCTTGATGAGCTCACTTCCTTATCAGACATGTTCTTGTGAAGCCCTGGGAAAGATGGGGGTGTGTCAGAAATGATCCCACATTCCCTGGAACAATAAGTGTAGGACACTTCCCTGATAGCAAACTGAAGCATCAGGAGAGAGTGAAAGGGCCTTTCTCAAAGGCCAGGAGAACTGGATGTTGACCCAGGAGTGACACTGATTCCAAGCACCTTTTCTGCAAAGTGAAGTGTTGGCCTGCACAGACTTCTCCAGGGCTCTCCAGAAATCTCTTTAAGTGTTTACATTCTGTGTCTGCATGAAATGCCCAACTGGATCCAAATTACTATAGCAGGTGTGGATTTTCCTGATTTCTCCATCCTTCCCCGCCCTCAATTCCCTTGCCAGCCTCCAGGCTAGTTATATTGTCACCAACACTGGCTCCAAATCAGAGGGTAGGTAGAGGTAGAGATATGATGATTACTTCTTGCCCCAGGAAAGGGTGGAGGGAGTTTTCCTTTGGTTTTCTTGCTGCCCTCTAATAATTATAGGATTTGGTTCTGTGCCAATTTTAAAAATCATTAGAACAAATATATGTTAGTACAAGTGCCTAGACTTTTTTTTTTTTTGCAGTTTCTGGCCGGGGCTGGGTTTGAACCTGCCACCTCCGGCATTTGGGGCCAGCTCCTTACTCCTTTGAGCCACAGGCACTGGCCATGTGCCTAGATTTTTTTTAAATTTCAGAGTATCATGAGGGTACAAATAATTAACAATATTTGCACTTGTTAGGTAAGGTCCCTGTTATAGTTTTGTCCTGTACCCAAGAGGTGTGCCATGTACCTTTACATTGTGCCCATTAAGTGGGAACAACCACATCCCCCTCTCTCTTCTCCTTCTCCCCCCAACTTGAATTTAATGGAGTTTTTCTCTTATGTGGGCGTGAATTAGATCATCTACTGGCTTCATATTAGTATTGAGTACATTGGATTCTTGTTTATCCATTATTGTCATGCTTTCCTAAGAAAAATGTGTTTCAAATCCATCCAGGTAAATACAAAAGATGTAAAGTCTCCCTCTCTTTAATGGCTGAATAGTATTCTATGGTATACACAGACCACACGTTGTTAATCTATTCCTGGGTTGGTGGTCCTTGGGTTGTTTCCACATCTTGGCGATTATAAATTGAAGTTCAATAAACAATCTAGTGCCTAAATGTCCTTATGATAAAATGACTTTTTTCTTCTTGCTAGATGTCTAATAATGGAATAACAGGATTAAATGGAAGATCTATTTTGAGTTCTTTGAGAGAAAACTGCCTAGATTTTTAAGAAAGTTCCATGAATATGTAAGAAATACCACATATAAATTCATGGTGCTGTTCTCTGTCCAGTGCATATTCCTTGAGTACCTGCTGTGAGCTAAAGCCTTCTAGATCATTGCCTGTTTATAGAGTAGAGGCTGGTTCATATAAAACAGGGTGACATACACATTAAGTCCCCAAAGAGATGTCATCTTGACCACAGGAACTTCAGCGATTCCAGAAAGTGGTTCCATTGGTGTCTATGGGTAAGGAGATGTGCTGGACGTGAGACCTGCTCTGTGCCTTTGGGAATGGGTAGCATGTTTGCCTAGATGGAAGTGAAGGGAGAAGAAGATGAAGAGGGAAGACACGATATTAGTAAAGACTTGAAGTTAGACATAGTGTTAGGAAGTTAGGGTGATGGGAGAGAGCACAGCTAGAGTAGAGGGTTTGTGTTGAGTGTTACTCAAGTGGTGGGGATGCCCTAGCACAGAGTCTGTGTGCTGGGCTGAGTTATCAGAGCTCCGATCCAACCCAGCCCCTGTCATGTTCCTTGAATTGTGTATCTTGTATTTTTCTGTGGTGTTCTATACAGGTAAATTCTGCCCCCCTGTATCAGTCAGGATAACCCTGGTAATGCTGCAGTAACAAACAACCCCAAATCTCAATAACTTCAAACAACTAGGACCCAGCTTGATGGAGCAGTTGTCATTTTAAACCAGTCATCATGACAGAGCATAAGAGCTCTGGCAGATCCTGCACTGGCAATTCAGCACTCCTGCCTAGATGCTGCTCACGTCACTTCCACTCTTGGCTTTCTGCCCAGAATGGGTCACATGGCCTCATCCAGCCATAAGCAGGCTAAGAAGTACAATCCTATTCAGTGCCTGGGATGGAGGAAACCAGAACTATTTGGGGACTATGTAGAAAAGACTGTCACATGCCCCACCTCTAGTAGACGCTCACCAGAGGCTGGGACAGACCTTTTTGTCCCCTCATCTCCTTTACCACATCAGATCTTTGATGGAGTTTAAGGACTGAACCCTCTGTGAACTCTGAAGATGTCATGGGCTCTCAATGGCAAGGAGCTCAGAGGTGACCTGATCCAGCTCTCCACTGTGCAGTACAGGAACCCCCTTGTGTGGCTGTCAGACTGCTGGGCATTTCTCAGAACCTTGTCAGGCTCCTTTGATAGAAACTTCTTTCTCTGAGTCAGTCCCAAGCCCCCTTCTCATAACTCCAGTGATAGCTTTGATTTTACTCCTTTGCTCGTGGTTATTTAGTCTCCCCCAGCAACCTGGCATGACAATTCTTTTTTTAAAACTAAATAGCCTCATTCCTGCATGAAGAATTTCCTTTGTTGTGGTTCATTCCTTTGTTTATTTATTCGTTCTTTCTCTGTGGATCCAGCCAGCCAGTCATCACTGTGGGCCGCAGCGCCCCAGGCTGTGTCCAGGCTGTGTGCTGGGCACTGGTGACTGGGATGATAAGGGACATAGGCACAGTCCCTGTCTGCACTGATGTTAGGGTGGGGAGGATAGGAGCTTAAGCCACAGTGCCACGGAGTATGGGGCATGACATACTGGTCTGTAGGTCCTGTCCCTTCCTGGGTCACCTGGCCCTGTGTAAGTGTGCACTGTAATTCCTCTTACTATGCCTCCCCAAACTGAGCATGCTGTAGCCGCTGCTGCAGTGAGTCTCTCTTTCAGAAAACACCATCTCCCCTGGTCCGCATGCCTTCTGGTTCCAGTTCACTTGGAGGAACAGGATACCACATTACTAAACAATATTGACAGTTAGCTTTTGCAGAAAGAATGATCAGCAGCAATTCACTGGGCATCTGCTGTATACAGTGTGGCCCTCAGAGAACCTAGACTGTACATAGGGAAGTAAGACAGATGTTCTTTTCTATATCCTCTTGCCAAGTCCAACTCCAACAAGAAGGCTCTGAAAGGGAGAAGGAAGATCAGCCAAGGTCCCCTAGACCTGATAAATGGTGAAGTGATGAGCTTGTTTTCTCATTGCCTCCCACAATGAGAAAAGAGGGTAAGCCAGAAATGCTAGGGGACAGAGACAAAAAACAAAAGGGCTAGTAAAAGACTGTTTTCTCTAGGCAAAGGACCAGGAAAAGGCAGACAAAGATAGGATAGAAAAGAAAGAAATCAATAGGAAAAGACCTAGCAAAATAGAAAACTTTTAGACAGTAACTGTTCTAAGGCATGCCAGGAAAAACCGTGGCCTCACCCCTGTCTGTTCCAGCCAAGAGTGAGTGTGATCTGGATGCTACCCTCACTGGGCTGCAACCAGGCACTCCTGCCCCCAGGGTAGTGTCCGTGAGGGCCAGTATGGAGCTGTGACTTCCAGCCCTGCCAGCTGGTGAGGAGGTTCCCTGCCCACACCCCATGGTTCATTGGAGACCATGCGAGAACCTAGACTTTCACCCCCACTTGGCAGTATTGGGGTACTCCTTCCTTCCATGCTGGGGTGGTGTCAGAGAAGGCCTAATAGATAGTCAGACATTCACAGAAGCTCAGTGGCAATGAGACCAACTCCCCTGCAGTCTGGGAGGCAACCATGTGGGGATCTGAACCCCCCCCCCCAGCAGTAACAACAGCACACCTTGGGGCATCGGAAGGGGTCGCATGGGGAACCTGGATTTCCACCTCGACCTGGAAATAGTGAGGCTGGTCCTCCCTGCTTTCCCCCGCCAGAAAGGTATCCCAAAAATCCAATTAACATGGTAGCATGAAAATGGCCTGGTTTTAACTGAAAACCATTTGTCGTATCAAGAACTACAAAGATTTCAAACTTCATGGAAAAGACCGTCAGTAGATATCATTGCTTAGGTACTAAATTGGACTTCATCAAAATCAAACCTTTGCTCTGGGATGGCCCATATTAAGAGGATGAAGAGTCACGTTACAGAGAGGGAGAAAATACTTGCAAAACAAGATCTGACGAAGGACTAGTTTCTAGGATACATAAAGAACTCTCAAACACATCTTTGAAAAATAATCCAATTAGAAAATGGAAACATACATGAAGGGACTTTTTCACTAAAATGGATACACAGATGGCAAATAAACACACATACCAAAAACTCAGCATCCTTAACCACTGGGGAAATGTAAAGTAAAACCACAATGAGATATCATGGCACTGCTATCAGAATGGCTAAAATAATTTTTTTTAATTGACAATGTTGAATATTGATGAGAACACAGAAACTAGATCACTTGTACAGTGGTACCAGGGATGTGAAGTGATATAGCCCTTCTGGAAAAAAAGTCTGGCAGTTTCTTAAAAAAAAACTTAATAGCAGTTGCGCTCCTGGGTATTTATCCAGGAGAAACGAAAACTTACTTTGCACAGAAATGTACTCAAGTGTTTATAATAGCTTTCTTTGCAGTAGCCCCGAACTGGACACAACCCAGGTGTCCTTCACAGGTGAATGGTTAAATACACGGTGGCATTCAGCAATGGAAAGGAAGGAACTGGGGACAATGAGGCAACCTGGGTGCATCTCCAGGAAATTTATGCTGAGTGATAAAAAAGCCAATCCTGAAAGTTGCAAACTCTATTATTCCAACTAGGCACCAGTCTTGAAATAACAAAATTATTAAAAATGAGGAACAGGTTAGTCGCTGCCAGGGGCGGGGAGTGGAGGGCAGGAGGGAAGTTGGCGTGGCTACAAAAGGGCAGTAGTAGGAGGGGCCTTTGGTGATGGGAATGTCCTGTATCTTGACCATCTCAATGTCTGTGACATTGAACTATACTTTCACATGTTTCCCCTTGGAGGGAAACTGAGTAAAGTATACAGGGGTCTCTCTGTATTATTTCTTACCTGTGAATCAACAATCATCTGGAAATAAAAACACTAATTTTTTAAAAGTCTAGCTTTTTTTTTTTGTTTTGTCAGAACCTTACTTTGAAGTTCCATGTAGAAACTGGAAGGAATAGTACTGAGGATGGGTGGCACCGGCTTTCTCCCCCATCTCCACTTCGTGGCTCTTAGAACATCTCTGCAGGACTCCTACGTCACCCCCTGGGCCCAATCATCTCTCAGCCCCTTTCTTGCCCTGTCTTCCTGTGGTTCTGAGTCTGGTACTGGCAGGAAGGATGGCTTCCTGGGGACTGTGGAGTTCAAAGAAGGCGTTGTTGTGAGGGATCCTGGGAGGGTGGGATGGTGTTGAATGAGAGCCTTGATTTCCCCTTCTTCTGGAAACTATCTGCAGGGGACAGCTGAGTGGTCTCCCAGTATTTCAGCAGATGTTGGACAGGCGGTCAGCCAGAAATGGCCTCTGGGTGGCTCAGTCTGGGACAGGTTCAAATTACATGGCCCATTTAAAACTGAAAACTAATTAGCACAAAGAGTGGGGTGAAAGGTTTGGCTTAGAAAAAATAAACCTGGCCGTGGACTTCAGTTGATGTCCCCCACCTCTCCCTGGTCTTTGTTTGGTCTTAAAGACAAAGGGAGCAGAATAAGAGACAGGATAGATACAGATGCCCCAGAGGGAAAGGAATTGCCATTTCCTCTCCTGAAGTCAGCTCTGGTGCCACCTGGAAAGCTGTCTCTGCTGGTCTCTGCTCTGCTATTCTCACACTTCAAGGACCTGCTGGGGTCCAGTCTCCCTCTTCCCCAACCAGATGTGGGGTGCTGTCCTTGGTGCTGAACACACACGCGCACGCACGCACGCACGGTGTTGCCAGGATTGGGCTATTTCTCCTTGGGACTTGCCCTTCCCACCACCACCCTCTGCACTTGTCTGTCCCCTTGTCTCCTCTGATTGAGCAAATCCAAGTCATCCTGAAAGCCTGCCAGGTTTGGGCCTGGGTGGAGTTTCAGAAGCAGCCTATGGGAAGCCTGAGATTTGGCCCAGGTGATGACTTAGGGGTGTAATGTAGAAGCTCTCGCATGTCCGCCTGTGTTCCCCACCCTTTCTTGGGAATCACCAGTCTAGTCCCAATGCTCATGGGCAGAGGGGGCACACAGGGAGGCCCCAGGAAGCAGGCTACAGGTCTAGAATCCTGTTTTTCCCACTCTGAGTGCCAGCCTACTGCCATTTGAAAGTCTTCTTTGGAGGCCTGCTGTCCCTGAGGCCAGCAGCTTGGGGAGCAGGCAGGGATCATTCAGCACCTAACCGTGTGCCAACTTGAGTGTCCTTTCCATCTGTGACTCCCGGTGTGAGGGCAGGGCTGAGGGCCGAGGGCTCCACAGTCCACCCAGTGCATAGCCCTCAGGTGGGCAGAGACAGACTGGGACTCTAGGCAGGGAAGGGGGAGGATGGAGGGAACTTCTGTCCATTGTTTCAAGGTATGACTGCCCAGCTAGCTCCCTTGGGAGCCCCATGTCCATGAAGTAGGGGAATTCATATTAGGGTCAGGCTGGGCTTTCCCTGGTGGTGGAATCTGTGGGGTGACATCCTGTTCTGAGAAGGGTGTGGACCAGGACTGCAAGCCCTTTGAGGACTAGGGACTGCACCACCTTTTCCTCTCTGGTTCCCAGAGCTGGACCCTGTCAGCCCTGCTGTCCACTTACTGAGGACACACTGGCTAGCCCCAGTGTCACCTGACACAGCAGATGTGCTGGAAAGATCCAGACTGGTATGCTCCAGAATTCTCTAGTTGGCACTTCACCCGGTCAGGGAAGAGCCCTGCTTCCCCTACCCCCCATCCCATTCAGCCAGGCTCTGCTGAGTTTCTAAACATTCACAGCCTGGAATTATCACTATACACACACCCCCACACACGCACAGCAAAAATTATAGAAGAGGTTTCTTGCTTTCTCTGCACCTGACCTTGCATGCTTTCCTACTATACAGTGACTCGCTGTCACCTTGTTGCATGCATGGTGCACGGAGACCCTGTCCTCACATCTACCACCCCACACCCTGTTTTCCCTCTTCCTTCTCTATATGTGTCATACTCCCTCCACCAGCCCTGCTTTCCCAAACATGGGCAAAGAGATAGGAGTGGGGAATCCAGATTTACAGGAGAGGGTCATGTTCCTGCTGTGTGGACATCTTCTCACTGGGGTCAGAGTTTCCCAGACTGAATAGTGTAAGTACACAGTGTGCAGGGGTCAAAGCATAGACTCTGGGCCACATGGTCTGTGCTCTCATCCTAGGAAAGAGCTCCATGAACAAGCAAGTTCTCTGTGCCTTGGTCCCCTCATCAATAAAATGGGGGTGATGATAATGCCATCTGCCTCCCGAAGTGCTGGGTCTGTATCTGCTATTGTCATCTTTACTCTTTGCCCTTCCAGTCTGACCTCCCCTGAGCTGGGGACACCTGTGGGGCCCTTCCAGAGATAGCTTTGGTGTCCCTGCCCATGCCAGGGTGGGCCTGTTTCCCTGTTTCCACTTTCTTTCCCATGTGGTTTAAAGTGCTCATTATCCCTCTGCGATCTGTTCTGCCAGCAGTGTAGTACACCCTGGTGTGGGGCCCCCTAATTGCAAGGAAAAGGAGCTGTTGGGAAGGATTCAGTAGCCTTGGAGTGCTAAAAGCAGCCCACTGAAAAGGATGATTGCTTTTGATAAGGCTTCTCACAACCTTGGCATTGTGGCAACCTGGGGGCAGGAGCTGAAGGTTCTTCAGCTGGCCAGGAGGCTATGCTCAGAGGACAGGGCCAATCATGGAATTGCAAACTGGAGAATGCTCTTTGAGAAGCCACTGGGGATTTGACCGCTAGCTCTCTGTGCCTGGCCACCGAATCTGCACTAAGACATAGTTCATGAATGATCATGGGTCCCAAGACTGGTGGGGGTCCAGGCAGCTGAATAGCAGGGAGATAAAACAAGAATGTGTGAAACCAGGGTTTTTATCTTCAAGGGGATGACAGACTAATTGGGGGAGAAATTAACATAGAGAGGGCTTCACAAATGTTACCCAAAGAGAGCTACAAGGAACCCTAGTCTAGCACAGTTCTCTGTGGAACAAAAGGAAGAGTGGGATGGACTTTTATTCATATCATATTTCCATCTACTTGAAGAGTCAACATCCACTGAAGACCAATAAAGGTACTGAGAAATTCTATAATAAAATGTTAACATTTTAACAATTTGCCACCTCTTCACATCTTAATAATCTTTTACTTTTGTATGTTCCAATCATTTGAGGAGGGAGCCTTTTAAACATTTTTTTACCTCCTCAAAACTCTCTTGAGACTTCATATCCTTTGTATTAACCTGGATAGTGTTGGAGGACATTCTCTTTAGTAATGTATCATAAGAATGGAAGAGCAAGTATCCAATGTACTCCATACTAATATGAAGGCTGTAGAGGAGTAAATACATGTCCACACAAGAGAAAAACTCAGTTTAATTCAAGTTGGTGGAGGGGGAGAGGGGAGAGGGGTGGAGAAGAGGGGGTTTGGTACCGATGTAAGGGTACATGGGATACCTGAATGAGGGGTACGCCACAACAGGGACCTTATCTAGCAAGCACAGACATTGTAACCTAATCATTTGTACCCTCATATTGATCTGAAATTAAAAAAAACAAAACAAAAACCTCTCTCGAATATTTAGATGTGAGGACTGTGTTTTGAAAAGCAAATTCTGCAGCCCATCCCACCTGCACTAAGTTTAACCCTCACCCCCACCCCCACCCCCGCTCTCCCCTCCCTGAGCACGCTGACGTTTGAGAGCCAGTGGATCAGTGTTTCTGGGCACCCCGCGGAGCTGTGCTGTGGGACAGTCAGGAAGGGGGTGCGGGTGTGTGCTGTGAGCGCATGCTCTGTGGGGTTCCCTGGGCACGAGCTGCAAGGAGGAAGCGACTAGGTCCCAGCAGGGGGAAGGACCTGTGTGAGGCACATGGAAAGAACATCTGTTCTTTCATTATCTAAACCCAGGGAACATATTAATAATGATGCCATACATTCTGCATCCGGTGTGCCCTCAGAGCTCCATCACTGGGGTTCCGAGGAGGAAACTGAGGCCTCTGCTGAGGCAGCTGTAGGGTTGGACTTGAGAGGTGGGGGTGCCTGGCACAAGCCAAGCGTGGGCCACCTTCTTTTTTGTCCTCATCCTGACAGTCACCTCTCCACGTGGGTCCTTGGGGTGAACAAGGGCTGAGGGTGGTTGGAGAGTGAGGTGAGTCTGGCTTCTGGTGAGAAGTTCTGGAAATCAGGGGCAGCCTGCCTGTGTGGGGCCTGTCTGTAGGCTCCAGCCCTCAACTTCCAGCTTTCAACTTCTCTGGATAGTCAGAGGCTTGTGGAGCAGGTGACACGTGTGTATGGAGGTCGTATGTGTGTGTGGTGTGTATCTGTATGGTGTGGTGTCTACACATACATGTGTGTGCTGTGTGTGGCTGTGTGCTTGTGCATGTGTTCAGAGCTGCAAGGTTTAAGAGTTGGTTTCCAGAACACAGGTCAGGGGATATTCAGGCACTTTTATGGCTGTGAGGGTTTGCTTGGGCCTGGAGCCATGTGGCAGGGCTGGTGACTGAGTGGTCACTTGGGTGCTCTCAGCCCAGGGCTAACAGACACCAGGGATGAGAGTATGAGGCCGTTGGGTTCCTGGTGGTCTCATTCAGTCAGTAACTGCCGGTGAGGCCTGCCCCCTGGGCGCTGCCTGGGGTCAGCACCTCAGCAGCAACAAAGGAATGCTCTGCAGTTGAGACTCTTCCTGCCATGACACAGGGCGATGGGTTTCTGCTTCCAAGCGTGAGGCTGTTTCTCCAGCCCCTGCTGATAAAGCTGATGTGCAAAGATTATAAGCCTGCTGCAACTCACCGCAACAGACTCTGAGGACACATCCAGACCCTCGTTATGCACTGCAGTTCTTGTGTCACATAGAGTGACAGCGTTCAGGCTGTCCCCAGTGACCAAGATGCTGCTATGTGTGAATTCTCCAGAGATGAGGCTTCTCACCTGGTGGTCGGGTGCCTTCCTGGTACCCAGCGAGGCGCAGTGCCTTGCCCACAGCTCTCCCTCTCGTGTCCAGCTCAGAAGCCAAGGAGCCTCCTTCTTGGGGGTGCTGTCACTCCACCTGTTTTTTCCTGCAGGGCCACACAGCTTCAGGGGTGCAGACACATGACCTTCTTTCCTAGAAGTGTGCCCTGAGGCTCCCTGGGGCCATGCAAAGATGGAGCTGGGGGTCTGTGAGGCCATCACGGTCCTTTGTTCCTCAGCTCTGAGGATCAGTTGCATTGTCATCACAGGGTTCGGAAGTTTAGGGGTTGATGGAAACTGGTCAGTGTAGGAAAGAGTGAGACCTAAGCTTTGCTCCAGGGGAGAGGTGAGAAGCACACAGGAGGGCCCCTGGGGTAGATACCTACAGGCAGAAAAAGAGGAAGGAGGTTCATTGCAGGGGGCTCTGGCCTGGGAGAGAGAATGCTGGAAGTGCAGGAGGCAGGGGCGGGGCTGCAGGGCGGGGCCTGTTTGAGGAGTGGGTGTGTGCCTGGGGGAAATGGTGGGAGAGCTTGAGTTTTCCATCTTTTAAACAGGAAGCCAGGATCAGTTCAGACATGTGTTCTCTGGGTTGTAAGGAGTTGTAGGGATTCAGGGAGAGAAATGTGTGAGAGTTTGTAACCTGTGACACATTGGAGAAAGGGACATATGCTGGTTATCTGACTACCATGCCTCAGAGCACAGGTTGTCACTCTGACTCTGCCACTCGCTCCCCAGCTGGGAGTCTTCCCTCCGGGGGTCTTCTTGCCTCCAAACTTGAAATGGCAACAGCACCTCACAGGTCGGGGTTGTTCTGCAGGTGCACAGAAGGTGGCCTTTTGTGTAGTGCGAACACATGCTTGTAAGGGTAGCTTCTGCTCTGGCTCCCCTTCCCACCTGTCATTCAGGGCGGCCTTTCCCTGGCCCCAAGAATCCAGAGATCTAGGGATTGGTAGGCCCTCTGCCAGGGGTGCCACTTCTGAAGAGGCTTGTGCACAAGTTTGATGTGCCCCAGCCACCTCCCTTGGCCCGAGGGTGGTGCCAGCCAGGCTGTGCGTTCTTTCTGGCTTTCTACACAGGACCCTTGGCACCCTACACTGGTGCTGCCAGTGCGTATCACTGGGACCCGTCCTTCCTCCCTGCCAGTGGGGGAGTATGGCTGAGACACCATCTTCCAGTTCTGGTGGGGGATTTGCGTGCCCATCTGCACTGTCCTTGAGCTGCCTTTGAGGTAAATTGCCCTCTTGTCTGGAAGATTCTTTGCACTCTTGAGCTTGGCCATGACCTTCTTAGCTCCTTTACATGTTGATCTCTGTCTCCATCCACATTCCTCACTCTTTGAAGTCCTTGAATCCCAGGCCAGAAGATTGATCTTGACATCAGTGACTCAACCTTCCAGATACTGAGGTGGAGGGGCCGTGCCTCCTCCAGTTACAGAGTGAAGTCTTTGTAGTCAGTCAGCAGCATCTAAGATAGACCTACTGTGTGCCTGGCTTGGCCACTGTGGGGTCACAGGAAGAAAAGTAGCAGCAATCAAGGAACTTACAGCCTACTTGGGGAGTATTATATTCTTATAAAAGAACAAGGAACAAGCCAGTTAACATCTCAGGAGGCAAAGAGCTGTCCACTATGGGAGTTGTTTGATAGGAGCTGAGTCTTGGAGTTTCAAAGCTGCCTATGGAGCAAGCAGGGCACCAGGAGTTGGGATGGGTAGGGTGGGAGGCAATTCAGAGAAGGGAGGGAGAGGGTGATCCCAGAGCATCAGGGGCCACCTGATTGGAGGACTGTCAGTCATGCTATTATTGATTAATGATATCTGTCACTGGTAGGAGAGGGGATGGTGGTGGCATGAGCATAGGTCAGAAGGAGCCCCTCTACAGGACATGGTAGTTTGCTCCAGGAGCTCTGTCTGTTTAAATAGGAAGAATACGAAGTCCAGATTGGTGAAGTAACTTTACCAAGGTCATACAGCTTATCATTGCAAGAGGAAATAAGTGTCTGAGGAAGCCAGGGAAAGTCTTGCAGTGTAAGTCAAGTTCCCCGGCACTGGGTATCTGGCTCCAGGCGCCCAGGAGGTCCCTGCTATCATGGGACATGATCTTGTATGGGAGAGAGGTCACTACAAGAAAATGAAGTGAGCATTGCCATGGTCACCTATGCAGGTGGCAAGTTCGGGGCAGAGCAGGGTGACTGCAGTTTGGGAGACCAGAGCTGCTTTTGTGGCTGAGCAAAGCTTTGACAGATGGGGCACATTTGGAGACAGCAGGATGGAGCAAGGCACAGTTGACAGGTCACTGTCAGCAGCAGGGGCACGGGGGTGCACTGTGGCACCATATGGAGAAGCAGCAGGCCCTGAGTGAGTGTGGTTCATTTTCAAGAAAGGATTGTGCAAGCGCTCAGGGCTTCTGGGAATGAGAAAGTTCCCAGTAACTTAGAACCACAGGCTTCAAGCTGGTGGTGCTCAGAGGGAGGGACCAGGAGGGTTAAGGGACTTGTTCAAGGTCAGTCCACGGGGCTCCTCCAGACAGTCCCTTTGTTCCCTCAGCCCTTCCAGCCCTCCTCCCTTAACCTTCACACCAGCCAGTTTGTGGGCCCTCTCCCTCAGAGGAATTAGAAGCTGAAACTCACCAGCAAAGTGCTGTCTCTCTGGACGGTAGGTTGGTTTCTGCCATGAGAGTCTGGACAGTCAGGATGAGCTGAGTAGGAGGTGGGTGGGGGGAGCTTGCTTATGAGCTCCGCCCCATCTTGAAGAAAAGGAAGAGAATTCAAAATGAAACCAAGTTCTTATGTGCTGCGGCTTCTTTGCCAAGGTCTCTGGTTGCTGGGCAAGGCAAGGGAGTGGGACACAGATCCTAATCTGGGTTCTTTTCTGGCCCGGCTCTCATGCCTTTCATGGAGGAGATACTCAGTAAATGCAGAACTGAAACAGATACGCATGTACAGATGCCTTCCTCATTCACCCACAAGGCTTAGCCCTGTCCCTTTGGGTCCTGTCTGGCAGGCAATGAATGGGGAGCTACTGGCCATTGTCTCCAATCAGGAGGACACCAGGGAAGACAGCAGGTGGGATTTTTCATGGGCTGGCTCCTCCTGGAAATTGGGTGTCTGAGAACAGCCCTAGGCAGCCTGAATCTGTGCTAGTCTTCCCAGGCTGCTCTGTTTGCAGGGTATGAGGACCCCAGCCCTCAGCTTCCTACCCCTATATAGCTGTGAGGACATGAGGAGGTCACATGGGTGCTGTCTGCTGACTACAGAGGGAGGGACAGGAGGGGTCAGCCTCATGAAATGAGTTTGTAGACGAGATGGGTGGTTGGTCACTGCATCAGTTTGCTAGGGCTGCTTGATTTTGGACGCACTGGGTGGCTTAGGACAATAGAAATTTATCGTCACTCACAGTTGTAGAGATGACAAAAGTCCAAAATCAAGATGTTGACAGGGCCACGTTCCCTCTGAACACACTAGAGAAGGAATTGTTCCAGGCCTCTCTCCTAACCTTTAGTATTTCCTTGGCTCCTGGCAGCATCATGCCAGTTCTCAGGTGGTGTGCCCATGCATGCATCTGTGTCTCTGCCCAAATTTCTCCTTTTTAGAAGGAGACCAGTCATAATGGACTGAGGCCCACCCTAATGACCCTCATATCTAATCACATCTACAGTGACCCTATCTCCAAATACAATCACATTTTAAGGTCCTGGGGGTTAGGACTTCAACATATGCATTTTTTGTATGGGGTAAGGGGGATGCCATTCAGCCCATAGCAGTCACTGAGGAGCACCCCTGACAGGCTCTGATTAGCCTTGGGAACCCCAGCACACACTCTCCAGCCTGTTGTGCAAATGTGGAGGCCTCTAGTTACCCAGAATGCCTATGTGCCCTGCCATGAGCCAGCCCCACAGACAGTTCCCTTTGCCTGGATGAGCCCTTTCCTCTTGCCTCTGCTTGACTGACCCCTATGAATCCTTTCATGCCCTGCTCAGGGAAGCCCTTTCTTGACCTCCTCAGGAAAGATGCCTATGCTTTGGTTCTACATGGCATGCTGAGTCACGGCACAGATCACACTGTATTGTAATTATTATGTGTGTGGCATCCCATACCATCCGCTCGTGTGTCTTCAGTGTCTGCTGAGGCCCAGCCATGTATGGAAAGGTGCGTATCCAGTGTATGAGCTAATGGACCTGAGAAGGGGCAGACAGTTCCAGGGACAAATCAGTCATAGCATGTGTCAATAGAATCAGGCCTTACAGAGGGGTCCTAAAATGAATACTGGAGACATTAACAGGAGGTCAAACACACAGAGAAGTGTACATATCATGTGTGCACAGTTCAGTGGGTTTTCACAAACTGAACACACTCATGTGACTGGCACTCAGATCAAGAAACAGAACATTATTAGCTCCCCTCCCCCGGAAGCCCCTGGTTTCCCTTCCAGTTACTAGCTGATTTCTGTCACCACAGATTAATTTGCCTGTTCTTGAACTTCATGTAAATTGAATTGTATTAATGGGTACTCTTTTTATCTGGATTCTTTTGTTCCAGATTATGTTTGAGAGACTTATATTGTTGCACATTGTTTTAATTTGTCTGTTTTCATTGCTGTGTAATATTCTAGCATGTGAATCTACCACAATTTATTTATCGGGTCAACTGCTGACAGGCATTTGAATGGTTTTTAGTTTGGAACTGTTGTGCATAGTGCTTCCGGATAATTCTGGGTATACATTTTCTGGTGAACTCTGGACACATGTTTGTTTTGTTTATACTTGGAAGGCAATTCCTGGGTCACAAGGCATACACATGTGTTGCTTGAGTAGATGTGGAAGTCTTGTTTTTGGAGAGCATGAGGATGGAAGCCAGACTGTAGGGGCAAGAAGGGGTGGAAGGCATCAGGAATGAGGTCAGAGAGTTGGAGAACTTGTCAGGGAGCCCAGAAGCAGAGAAGCTAAATCACAGAGGCTGCATCCAGTAGAGTGTTTGTCTCTGCAGCAGATCATATAGGAACACTGGAGGTGGAACGGGAGCTGATATAGCAAGAAATTCAGTCTCTGTGTGGTCATGGTTAATGCCGGCTTCTCTGGGTGTGGTGCTTAACTCCAATGGAAGCGGGCCCTCCAGTCTGCCTGGCTCTGCACAGCCCCTCCTGGAGAGAGACCACTGCTGCCCTTGGGCTGACAATGGTGATGGCTCCTCAGTGGGTTGTACAGAGAGAGCTGTGGCCTGCAGGCATGACCCTGACCCTGACCCTGACCCTGACTGCACACCTCTGTAAAATATCCACAGAACAAAAGCCAGTTCCTGGGGGGCCCGGAAGTCCCCCATAGAGTGCACTGAACTCTCCGGGGTACCCCAGCCAGAGTGAGTGGGGAGACCTCTGCCTACTGTCCACTTGTCTTCAACGACCTGACTAAGCACATAACGGCAGCTCTTTGGCCCCTGTCTCTTCCAGAATGGCAGCAAAGACAACTCTCTGGACATGCTGGGCACGGACATCTGGGCCGCCAACACCTTTGACTCTTTCCGGTAACCACCTCTTCCTCTAGTCTCTGTGTGCTGCTGCAGCGGCCCAGCTGCTTAGGGACCGAGCGTCTGCTCGCTGAGGGGGGAGGGGAGAGGGAAGGAGGGAGGTGAGTGGGGGAAGGGAGGGGAGGGGAGAGCCGTGGGTGGGAGAGTGCAGTGGCCCCCTAGACCGAGCAGGGTGGCCTGGCCGCCCCTTGGAGCCCCTTGTCAAAGGCTCTGGAAAGGGGCTGCCCCCAGCCTTCCTCAAACCAGGCACGAAGCCAGGCTGGGGCTGCCCAGCTCGCTGTGGAGTGCGTTTCCCCACCGCGAGCGAGGCACGGGGAGGGCCAGGCAACTCGGGCTGCGTTCTGAGGGCCCCCCACCCCCACCCCGAGGCCGGTCAGCCTGGCGTCTGTCCTCTGGGTAACCGGGCTTGTCGCCCCCTCGCCTCGCATTTCTCGCCCTCTAGCGGTGCCACCTGGGACCTGCAGCCTGAGAAGCTGGACTTCACCCAGTTCCACCGCAAGGTCCGGCACGCGCCCAAGCAGCCCCTGCCGCACATCGACCGCGAAGGGTAAGGGGCAGAGGCGCTTACCGGGCCCGGGGCTGGGACGGCTGTCCCGGAGCAGGAGCCGGTGCCTGCCAGGGAAGCTCTTTCGCCGCACTGGGGACACACGGGCGGCCAACATCCCGGGATGATCTCCCAGCCTGGCCCAGGACTGCGGGCTCGCTGGCTTCTCCCTGGAAGAGGGTCTCAAACTTGAGCTTCAGAATCCCCGGGGGGCTTGTGAACACTCAGCTGGCAGGGCCCACACCAGAGTCTCTGACTGACTGGGAGTGGGGTGAGGGTGTGCATTTCTAACATGCTCCCAGGGGGCGCTGCTGCTGCTGCTGCTGCTGAGACCATACTTGGGGAGCCCCTGGTGCCCTGGCTGACTTCACAGGGGCTTGTCACCCGCTGTTGACCGTGTGTCAGTACTGCCTTCCATCGGAAAAGGTGCTGTCACAGCCTGGGCTGCCCTCAAGATAGGAATGTGACTCCAGCCAGACACAGGGGTGTGGGACAAATGGCTGCTACTGCTTTTATTTCTATTTCCTTTCCTTCCTTTTTTTCCTTTCCCTTCCCCTTCCCTTTTCTTCTTTCTGAGTAGAGTCTCACTCTGTCTCTCAGTCTAGAGAGCAGTGGTGTCATCCGAACTCACTGCAACCTCAAATTTCTAGGCTCAAGCAATCCTCCTACCTCAGCCTCTTGAGTAGCTGGGACTACAGACGTGTGCCATCACTCTTGTCTAATTATTTTTATGTTTTTGAGATGGGGGGGGGGTCTGGCTATGTTGTCCAGGCTTGTCTTGAACTTCTAGCCTCAAGCCATCCTCCTGCCTTGCTTTCCCAAGGTGCTGGGATTATAGGCATGAGCACCCCACTCAGCCTCTTTTATTTTCTAAAAATAATTTTTATTGTAGTGAAGTTCACATAACATAAAATTACCCATTTTAAAGTGCATAATTCAGTGGCATTTAGTATATCACCATTTTATTTTTGGTGTATTCATAATGGTGTGTACCTTCCACCTCTATCTAGGTTCAAAAACATTTTCAAAACCCCAGTATAAACCCCTGTCCCTGACCCTCAACCCCTGGCACCCACTAATTTGTTTCCCACGTCTATGTCTTTACCTATTCTGGAAACTTATAGAAATGGAGTCACATGTGACCTTTTGTTTCTGGCTTCTTTCCCGTTATGGTCAGGAGCATAATGTTTTTGAGGTCCATCCTCATTGTAGCATGTGTCAGAACCCTATTCCTTTTCATGGTTGAATAATGTTCCATTTTGTGGACATACCACAACTGGTTTATCCACCCATCTGTTGATGTACTCCTGACTTGGTTCCACCTTTCAGCTACTGTGAATAATACTGCTATGGACATTTGTGTAGAGTCCCTTTTTTAGTTCTTTGGTTAGATACTTAGGAGTGGAATTGGGGGGTTGTATGGTAACTCTATGTTTAACTTTTTGAGGAACTGCCAGACTGTTTTCCACAACAGTTGAATATTCTGCATTCCCACCAGCAGGACAGGAGTTCTGATTTCTCCACATCCTCTCTGTCTATGCTTAATTATTGCACAGATGGCCCTTATTTTTCCTTCTAGCCCTCCCTTTCACACTTTTCTGTGTCTCACGTGTCCTCTTGCTGCTGTCATTGCCCTAACTCACCCCTGATGGTCACCCCTTCCCATGGCAGACCTGGTCTGTCCTTGTATTGTACTGAGCACCAACCTCATCCCCATTTTAGAGGTGAAGGGGACAAAGTCACTTGCCTAAATGGCAGAGCTGTGACATATGGCCAGGCCTTCTGACACCATCTTTGCCCAGGTCTTCACACCAGGGTATCCTCAACTTCCTTAAGGTTGTCTTCAAAATGGTGTGTGTGTATGCACAGATGTGTTTTGGGGGGAGACCCCCACCACTTGAATCAGACTCTCCCAGGGGACCCCAGCCTCTTGCCACATCTCCTACCCATCATGGGTTCCATTTTCTTTTGGGTAGAGAGGGGAGAGACCCTTAAGTATGGAGGCACCAATTGGAGGTAGAGCATGGGTGGGACACAGCTAACCCCACCTCACCCCATCTGCCCCCTTGCTGCCTGCTCAGCACCCCCATCCACCACAGAGCTCCACGAGGCTGTACCTCCACAAGTCTGTCTTCAGGAAATGGTGGCTTTGCTCAGCTGGTAGAATTCAGGACTGGGTTTTTAGTAGAGGTCACTCTTGCCATCTTCCCTGCTATGGAATGGATTGGAGGTTAGGTGTGCCACAGGAATGGGGCACAGGAATAGGGGGAGCACCTCACTTTTCTCAAGTCCATGCAGCCAGTCTGTCACTAAATGTGCTGGGTCCCTCCACATGGTTCTAGGTGCCAGAAGGTAAATGCACAGACAGACGCACAGTGTATTGTGGTCCTTGCCTAGAAGGACATACGTCTACTGGGAAAGGGAGACGTGAACCCATTTATGATTGAGACTGTATAGAGAAAGTAAAATGACTAAACCACGTAATGCCTGTTTAGAAAGCGGGCAGCATCTAGGTGCAGGGTTAGATTAAGTGAACGCAAAAGGGGTTAGAAAAGAGAGCTCACTACAGGATGACCACCTGTCTCGGGAAGGAGACTGCATTTCCCTGGGCAGCTCCAGTTTCTCCCGTGTCCCCTGAGAGCACATAGCTGGTGAGACTAGTGGGGAAAATGAGGCACTGGGACTGAAGCAATGGCGCTGCCTCACTGACTGCAGCGTGCGAGGGGAATGCATGTGGAAAGTAGGCTTTCCAAAGGTGTCTGTACCAGTTCCTACAGGTTAACTGACTTCATGACAAAATGCCATTTGGTAGATAAATGACTATCCAGGGGAGGACAGATGCCTGTTGTGCTGAGGGGCATTGTCCCTTAAGAAGGAGAATACCATGTCACTAGCTGTGGGCCTGAATTTCTGGCTCCCAGGAGCCTACCAGGCTTACTGAGTTCCATGGACACTTTACTGTCTGGTCAAGTTCCATCACTACTAGGTTCCTGGGGAGTCTGGGTGCAATATCCTGTAGCCACCTTGTGAGCAGGTCAGGAACTGTGTCCCCCTTAGATTCCTGCCTTACTGAGGACAGACTACTCATGCCAGCCACTACAGCCTTCCTCATAAGCAGGGTACCAGTTCGTTGCCAAGGTTTCCTGCAGCCTGTTTCTATGGCAGGACAGAAATCAGAGAAGTCTGTTGCCTTGGAAACCCTGTTGGCAGCAGTGACTCAGCTCATCTGTTGCCACCTCTGCCCTCCAAACCTGCAGTCCTCCAGGGAGTTCTGAGCCCTGACCAGAGCAAGTCATGGGGGACAGCAGCCTCCCCTATTTTCTGCCCTTTTGCCCAAGCCCTGGGGATGCAGCAGTGGAAACGAGGCCTTGTCTGTCGTGTGCTAGGCTGTGCCCAGTGTGTGCTTAGAGCTCAGAGCACACGGGAGGGTCCCAAAGTGTGTTTTACCCACAGGTGACGTGGGGGAGGGATGTCAGATAGTCCAGGCCAGCCAAACTCCCAGGCCCCTCCTCCCTCATGGCCCTGGCAGGTGCGGAACCCAGAAGACAACAGGCAGCTGGTGCTTTCACAGGCTGGTCTGTCTCCACTAGGCAGATTGATGAGTTGAAAGGTGGTTGGATCTTCCAGGCCTTTCCCCACCTCCTCACTTGTTGTCCAGCGCATATTGGGTGTGAGGGAGGGGGAAGGACTTTTCCTCCTTTGCTTCACACCTGTTACACCCACCTACCCTCCTCCTCATCCCAGTCCACCTGCCCAAACCTGAGCTCCTCCCCTCTGCAGCTCCTCCCTGCCCCTTGGCCCACCCAATCCCAGCCTTGTGCAGCAAATTTACATTTGCCTGTGGTGCTCTTTCCCTGGACAATCTTCTACATTCCCTGTAAGTGATCAGCTCACTTCTTATCTTCCTCTTGACCTTCACCCGGACAGTTGTAGACAGTGCTGTTCCAGGTTTCTACAGCACGCTGGCCACTGTGCTGTGAGAGCTGATTTTCAGACAGGAGAGGGCCAGTTCGGGCACTGTGTACACCTGGGTTCGGCCCCTGCCTGGAGCCTGGCACAGAAGCATTTCCCACCCCTTTGCTGGGATTGGCAGCCACTTTCTCTTGCTCTGGATTTCAGGGCTCTCCTGGCCACATGCTGCCCCCTAGTGACGCTTAGGCATACAGCCCTGTGAGATGTGACTGCCAGGCTCATTCTGCTAAGAGCTCTCAGCTGCCCAAGGACAGGAACTGCAACTGATTTTTGTTGACAAGGCTCAAACCAGAAGAGATGCTTGGTGACTATTTAAACAAAATTTGAACTGACTACTCTCAAATGTGAGAGAAACTCTGTAGCTGGAAAATGCTGTCATCAACCTGTGGGACAGCCCTCAGCTTACCTCAATACTACTGATTATACCTACCCTGCACTGGCCAGGCACCAGGCCCTGTTCTAAGCACTTGCTGTGTATTATTTAAAACTCCACAGAGCCCAGAGAGGCAGGAACTCCTCTCATCTGTACTTCAACAGATGAAGATACTAGCAGACCCAGAAATTGAGTAACTTGCTTGAGGCTGGGTTAGCTCCAGAGAACATGCCCTTAATTGGTCACCTTGCTGCCCGTTTGCCCCAGTAGCAACAACATAATTATAGCAGTAAAAGTGGGCATAGTAGTAGTAAGGTATTTACCTTATTTATTTATTATAATTGTATTTCATTATTACCTCTGTTTACCATTAAAATATGTATGTCTGTATATAATGTTTACTATGAGCTGAGCACAGTTCTAAGAATCTCAGCACTCACATTAATTAATTTAAACTTCTACTTGCTTCAAGATGTTAAACACATTTGTTATCCCTATTTTACAAATGAGGAAACTGAGATACAGAGGGGTTAAGTGACTTACACTGGGTCCTGGGTTAGTAACCACTCCAGTTAGCAGCTGCGGTTCAGAATCTGCGCTCTTAAATATGCAGAAGAAAGAAACCTTTGGCCAGTAAGTTGGAGCCAGCGTCGCTGACCTGAGGGCACGCCCACTCACAGAGGATGTGAAGACAAAGCATACAATATCTGAGTGTGAGTGGGCATGTTGGACTGGCTCAAAGCCAAGGAGGAAGGGAGCCCCACTGAGCTTTCTGCCAGTCCTGGTATTCTGTGTGAACTTGAGAGGTTGCTTGGTCTCTCTATTCACTGATCTTCCCTTTGGTGCAATAGGCCAAGATGGATGGTTTTTTGAGGGAGTTATGACAAGCTTTAGACTAGTCATTAGTAAGGAGCTTAGCTCCTTTGCCTTTAAGGGTCAAGGGGAACTCCAGTACTTTTCTCACCTCCCTCCAGGTTGGCTATTGCATCAGGGGAGGAGGACCCTCATCCCTAGACCCATTTCCTCTGGGCAGGACAGCTGACTCTGTAGGGTTTAAGGGATGACAGGACCAGGTAGCTCCTGACTGTCCTTCCTCTCCTGCTTGCAAGTTGCATGAATAAACCATCTTTCCAATGCTTTTTGTTTTTCCTGATCCAGGTGTGGCAAAGGGAAGCTGGAAGATGGGGATAGTATCAACCTGAATGACATCGAGAAGGTCCTCCCAGCCTGGCAGGTAGGTGCGGGGCAGATTCTCTATCTATCTCCTTGCCCCACCCTTGACATCTGATCCTCTGCCTGGGTAAGGCCTGAGTGTCCTGCTGGCTCCTTGGGGTGCAGCCACATGCGCTGCAGTGGCAGGTGGGCACCTGCCACGGTCCAGGGTATCCCACTCTGGCAGCCCCTTTTGGCATGCTGTGGCACTGGTGGCAGGCTTGGCGCCCTCTAGAGATGAAATGGGCTACACATTGGCAACTCAGTGACCTTGGAAGTTTTTTGTCCCTTAACCTGAAACCTCAAAACCTCGCAGGTGCGCTGTTCCCTGGTCTTTAGGTGGGAGTGGCAGGGCTGTTGGGGTTTCTGATGTGGTTGAGGCTGTGGTTAGGTTTTTGAAAAGTAAGAGTTGTTGGCTTGGCACCTGTGGCTTAACGGGCTAAGGCACCAGCCACGTACACCTGAGCTGGCAGGTTCGAATCCAGCCTGGGTCCGCCAAACAACAATGACGGCTGCAACCAAAAAATGGTCGGGCGTTGTGGCGGGCGCCTGTAGTCCCAGCTACTTGGGAGGTGGAGGCAGGAGACTCGTTTGAGCCCAGGAGTTGGAGGTTGCTGTGAGCTGTGATGCCACGGCACTCTATCCAGGGTGACAGCTTGAGGCTCTATCTCAAAAAAAAAAAAAAGTAAGAGTTGTCTTGCCAGCCTCCAGATGTCTGCTGTGTTTGCTGATTTTGTTATTGATTTGGCTTTTTTCTTGGAATTGGGCTGGACTCCAGGTCAAAGAGGATTCATTCAGTAAAGATATAGTGAATCCAGGTCTAAATGCTTATAGTGCTGGAATTCCTGTGGGAACAGCTGGAAGATGGCTGCTCCCAGGGATGGGGTTGGACTTTGCAGGGGCTGAGAGCACAGGACCCTCTGCAGTGACTGAGTCTGCCACTGCTGGTGACCCACCACCACACTCCTCCTGTCACCCTGTATCTGTTCCTTTGTTCTTGGTGCCTTTCCCATCGTGTTTCTTCTCTGTTGATGCCTTGGGCCTATCAACGAGAGATCATAGAGCATTTATTGAGGGCCTCAGCAGTTCGATTACAATGTACCTTGGTATAATATTTTTTCTTCATGTTTCACCTACTTGGGAGTTTTTGGGTGTTTTGGATCTGTAAGGCTTACAGTTTTATCAAGTTATGAAAATTTCCAGTCATTATTCCTCCCCTTTCCCTCAATCCTGGGGTTCTAATTATAGCTATGCTATGCTTCGCCCTACTCTCCCAGGGCCCACCAAGGCTCTGCTTATTTTTTAAAAATCTTTCTCTTTTCCAGTGTATTTTTCACTTCAGGTCAAATTTTTCATTTCAGATTTTTAGTTTTTATCTCTAGAAGTTCATTATGGATTCTTGTTTTTTACTTGTATCTTTCTTGTGCTTTCTCCTCTCTTCTGAGGCATATGAAATCTATTTCTAATGACTGTTTTTAATGTCCTTCTCCACTAATTTGCCATCAATATCATATTAGAGTCTGTTTTTATTCATTGATTTTTTTTTCTGGTTATGGGCTATATTTTTCTTTGCATGTCTGGTATTTTTATATTAGAGGCCAGATGTTAGGAACTGTACATTGTTGGGTGCTGAAAAGTTTTTTCTTCCTTTGAATATTGGGAGTCTTCTTCTAGAACACAGTTAAGTTACTTAAAAATAATTTGAGTCTTTCAAGAGTTGCTTTTAAGCTTTTGGTAGGAAGACTTCCACCTGGGGCAAATTTTGCTCCATTGCTGAGTTAATACCCTTCTGAGATTGTTATCCAATGCCCTGCGTGTTAAGAGGTATACTCCTCAGCTGGATGAACACAACTTTGGGGTTGTAATCTAAGTGATCTAAGAGGTGTCTGTCATCTATTCCTTTAAGGCATTTTCACAGACTTAGAAGTTTCCTCACATGTATACACAAATTAGTATTCAGCCAGCGACTTGAGGATCTTCATTTTCTGGGTTTCTATGTGTTTCTCTCTCCTTTCTGGTTCTCTGCTTTGAAATACCAAGATTTTTTTGAGTCCTTGGATTTTGAACTCTGTCTTCCTAACTCATTGGAATGACTGGGCTCTGGATTCCCCTCCCTGTGTTGCAGACTGGACGCTATCTCCAGTCAGTGGACTAGGTGGGGTACTTGTAGAGGTCAGCTCATTACAAGTGGAAATGTAATGACTTTATGGTGGAGAAACCCAGCAGGCTCCAGCTTGACTGAATGATTAAGGTTAGACTCCTTAGTGATGGGATGGATGGATGTCATGTGTTCGTGATGGGCCACATTGAGAAAACCCAATGACATGTCTGGGACTTTTCTTCCAAGAAAGTACCACCTGAGGAAATGACTGTAAGGACCATTCTCCAAATCTGCTTGGACATGAGGAGCAGGGAAGGGCTGAGGAAGTCTCCCAGATCATGAGACTGACTAAAGAGACAGATGACTAAATGCAATGTGTGTTCCTTGCTAAAGTCCTGGAAGGAAATTGAGACTGTAAGGGACGGCTGAGGAAAGTGAATGGTCTGTGGGTGGGACGATGGTTTTGCCTCCATGTCAGTTCCTAACTTGGAGGGCTGTACATGTATCATTGTCTTGTAGGAGAGTGTCCTAGTTTTTGAGAAATACACACTGGGATATTGGAGGGATATTGGCCCCATGTCTGCAGTGCATCTTAAAGGTTTAGAAAAAGATCCTGATAATGGTATGTAGACACACAGAGTGAGAGAAGGGCAAACATGGGGAAGTGTAACAGGGAGTCAGAGTGAGGAGGATGGGGGAGATCTTTGTGCCATTCCCGCAACTTTCCTATAAATTGAAAGGAAAAAAGAATCAGTAGGGCACAAGCTGTGGTGTGTAAGCCAAAGGCACGGAGTATTAGCTCATAAAGTAGCCTTTGGGCTGGACCTGTGTTATAATAAATTGTCACTGCTAATGTAAATCCAGTCTTGGCATAAGAAATTAAAGGGTAAAGTACTTAGAAGTTGGCACTTCGTCACTCCATTCCTAAGTACCTTCAACATTCGTCACTGATAGGGAAAGAACATCTGAGAGACTAACTGGGTGAGAAGCGCGGTGCCCCTGCCCTGGGTGACGTGCCCACTGCTCAGTGTCCCTTCAGCAAGATGCCTTAGAGTCCTGGCCTGAAAAATAACAGGTCCAACCACTTTTTCCTGTCTGGTGACTGTCTCCTGGCTCCTCCAGGGAACAGGATGGAGGAAAAGGAGAGGTGGGCTGCTGGCCAGGTGAGAGGCCACAGAGGGCAGGGGACAAGGGCTCGGTGTCTGGCCCCCGGCTGGCCCCCACAGGATCCTGGCCCTGCCACTGACTGGCCAAGGGATCTTGGGCTAGTCACTTACCCTCGCTCTGCCTCATTCTCCTCCTGTGTAAAATGACTCCACAGAGTGGTTGGGAAGATGAAGCACTTAGTTCGTGCTGAGTTACTGAGAATGGTGCCTGCCACATCAGGGTGCCATCCTGGTTTCTGCAGTAATTATTCCCAGGACTCAGCACCACCAGTGAAGCCTCACTTTCTGAGGTGGGCCAGGTTGTGGGGTGGAAGGAGGGAGCGATAGTTTGCCCCTGAGGCCAGGTGAACTGTTTCTTGGTAAAGAGGGGCATTTACACTGGGGAGAAGTTTGATGAGGAGCCTCGGATCATGTTTTGTGCCCACACTGCCACCCACAGTTACCAAGGCCCTGGTTAGCCTGTTGTCCTGGGGGCATCACAGGCAGTGGAGAGATTGGACAAGAGGTCAGGACAACTCAGTTCCGGTCATATGCCATAGCCATGCTGTGTGATTGTCCCTTTGTGGGCCTTGCTTTACTCATCAGTAAAATGACACAGTTGCACTAGATCAGAGATTTGCAAACTATGAAGCCCTTGGGGGTCTCCCAGAGGTGCCTCAGGGTACTTGGGGGTAGGAGGGTGAGGAGGCTGAATAAGCAAGCTCTAGGGCCCCTGCACAGGCTCATCCAGAACTGCTGGCATCTCCCAACTGGGATTCAACGAACAGTTTCATTTGGAGAAATGATTCATTACTAAACAAATTTTGATAAGCATCAGACCAATTGTATCCCTCTGAGGTTCTTGGGTTTTCTCCCTCTTCCCAAGGAAGTCATTCATGACTCTCTGGGGCCCACATGAGATGCTCTAAAGGCACTTGGTCTGGAGGCCTTCTGCTGTTCCTCTTGTTAGCCTGGAGCTGCACAGTAGAAGGGCTTTGATATTTACACACACCACATAGCACAGATGTAGACACGCATCACCCCCACCACATACCACACGTAGTACACATATACACACACACCACGCATACATTTTCATGACACACATTTTGGGTGTGTTTTGCCCTCAGGAAACTATCAACAGATGAGCCCCTAAGGCCCCGTGCTGGACCCGGGCTGCGCAATGGAACCGCCTGGGAACCTTTTACACCTACAGCTGTCTGGATCTCACCCTGGACTCCCTGTATTAGCCATCATCATACATATATTATTGTATAACAAAGTGCTCAAAATCGAGCAGCTTAAAACAGCAAACATATATTATTGCACACACTCTCCGGGAGCGGCATGGCTGGTGGCTCTGGCTCAGCGTCTCTCGGGGGTTGCAGTCCAGCTGGTGGACAGGCAGCATGCAGGAGCCATCAGACGTGTGCCTGGGCTGGAGGACCCCCTCCTCTGGTTGCTCCCTCACATGGCTGAGGGAGGAGGCTTCAGATCCTTGCCATGAGGGCCTCTCTGTAAACGGCTTATGTGTCCCCAAAGCAAGTGATATGAGACCGAGAGAGAATAAACCAACACAGAAGTCACAGGCTTTCACAGCCCAATCTCAGAAGGGACACAGCATCACTCTGCCGTATGCTATGTATTGCATAGCACTCCTGGTACAATTTGGGGACAGCCTGGACAGAGGTGTGAATACCTGGTGGTAGAAATCACCGGGAGCCATCTGGAGGCTGGTGACCATACCTGCTGAGTCATGCCCAGGAACCTGCATTTGTAAAGCATTGTCAGAAATTCCCATTAGCAGCAAGAGTTGAAATCCTGAAGTCCTTCTGATAATGCTCATGGCTTCACCACTTCTTGAGGGTGTTTTTGTCTCATGTAGGTGCTGTTAGGACAAAGCCCACGGCTTCTTGATCCCTGAACTCACATCTCTGGTGGAGGATTTGAGGTCCCGTGAGAACACGGGAGGACGTTTCTATTTCCCCAGCATTTGTCAAAGCCCTTCATAGATAGGGCCTTGTCTGGCCTTGGGTGCTGCAGGTCACCTATCCTAGCAATTGGCAATTGGAGTGGGACAAATCTTCGGTGTAGAATTATCCGATGCACCATAGGATACTTAGGGTTCCTGGCTTAAACCACTGAATGTCAGTCACCGGGGAGGGGCAGTCATGGTGACACCAAAAATGTGGCCCTTCCATATTCACCTAGGAGACCTAGGCAGCCTTGAAGACCACCTCCTGGGAAAGAAAGCCTACCCCAAGCCGGGGCCCCCCACCCCTGCCATGGCAGTCTTGGGATTGTGTAAAGATGACTGTCAGAGCTTCGCTCCCCCCACCACGTGGAGGCAAGAAGGAAATAAAGGAGGATGAAGGGAGGTCGGCCTGAAGCGCATGTCCTACTGAGCTACTCTCTGCTTTTTCTCCCAGAAGAAGAGAATCATAAAGATCTTACCAGCTTTGTCTCTCTCCCCAGGCCCTAGGGTTGCGGGCCCCCCTCTGATGCCTTCTGTCCTTGTCCAAACACCTCAGCAGACACAAGGCTTTGTGATGTGACCCAGCCCTCCTTCCTGGGCTTGTGACACAGCTGAGCCCCTTCTAGAATCTGCCCTGTTCCTTCTCTCTCCTTGCTTTCCCACCAGCACTCAGTTCCAGCTGCCCCAAATCCAAGCCTGATGGACTCATTGGCCTGACTCAGGACACCTCCCCTGGGCTGCCCTCTCAGATGCACAAGCCTGCCTGCCAGGTTCCCAGAGCCCTGGCCCCCACCGCCATGGTTGAGGCCCCTGTCACATGCACTTGCTCTTTTAACTGTCAGACCCCCTTTCCTGACTCTGGGGAGCCTGGGACCTGGGACCGTGTTCCGTTCCTCTTCATAACCCCTCCATTAATTCTTGAATGGATTTCAATGAAGATGTCCCTTCCAGGTGCATTGCTGTCACTGTCTAGAGCAGTGTTTTGAACCTTTTTTATCTCACGGCACACTTGAACCTGTAGTTAAACTTCCACAGCACACTTAAATTATGTTGATCATAAAAAGAATAAAGAAAAGAATATATTGGTTCAAACCCGGCCAAGGCCAAACTGCAACAACAACAACAACAAAAGCCAGGTGTTGTGGTGGGTGCCCGTGGTCCCAGCTCCTTGGGAGGCTGTGGCAAGAGAATCGCCTAAGCCCAGGAGCTGGAGGTTGCTGTGAGCTGTGACATCATCTCACTCTACAGAGGGCGATAAAGTGAGACTCTCTTATTAAAAAAAAAAAAAAAAAGGAAAAAAGGAAAAAGAAAAGAATATATTTACTGTGCTTTGAACTTCTGGTGAAAATAATTTAATTAATGTTCTTTAACAATTTTTGCGGCACACCTAAGAGCCTCTCACAGCACACCGGTGTGCAGTGTTGAAAATCACCAGTCTGGAGCACCCAAGAGAGGCAGGAGTTTTGTCTGTCTCGACTTTAGTTCGTCCCCCCGCCTGTGAGCTTCTCCTACCATTTCCTCAGAGAAATTCAACATGAACCTGATTATGCTCTTGGTGTGATTTCTGGGACCCTTTTCTTTTCTTTCTTTCTTTCTTTTTTTTTTTTAACAAAACAGGATTTTCTGTCATCTTCTATATTAGGATTATATAGGCCATAAAATGATATTAAAGAAACAGCAAGATCTTGGTGGCTTTATGCACAGAATTTTATTTCTAGCTTCCTAAAATTCTGCTGAGGTCCAGCTGTCTTCAGGGTGGCAACTTGGGGACTCAAGAATTCATTGGATTTCATTCTATAACCCTGCTGTCTGAACCGATGGTATCCTGCTGTTGAGAGGATGGGGCATAGAGAGTTGGAGGGTCCTGCTTTGGCCCAGAAGTGTCACTTCTACTTATAGCCCATTGGACAGAACGAGGCACACCCAACAGCAAAGGGCTGGTGGGTGGGAGCACCCAGCTGTTCAGTGAGCAGCACCTTGTTTCTGCTTAGCCTGCTCGTTTGGCTAATTTCATGGGCAAGGGCTTTGCTCAAGCCTTTTAGAGAGAGAAAGAATTTCCTAAAATACGGATCCCTAAGAGAGGCTCAGTCTATTCGAGGAAACACAGATTTACCTTCCTGCAACACTGAGGCTATGATGTGCCCAGGTCAGAGTCCCTGTAGTGTGAAGTCTGGGTCCTCTCCTTGAGCACCCACCTGGTTCCCCAGTGCTGCTGCAGTTGCTGTAGTCGGGGGCTTGAATGAGTGACTGAGAACAAAACAGCCCTAGTGCCCCCCTAATTTAGTGGATATTGTATATCTCCTGGGAGTGCTACTATATGTCTCTCTGGGGGTCATCCATGGGCACATGGCCCTGTGGTCCAAGGAGGAGGTGCCTCAGTTGGGGGTTAGATAGATGCTGACACCTAAGTGCCTGGCCAACTTCTCTACACAACGCCTGGCTGTGTTTCCACAGTGGGCAATGAATCCAGAGGGTGAGTCAGTCTCATTGCAGGAACCACCCTCATCCCTAGACCAAGGACTTGGGGCAGAAGGTGTGAGTATCCAGGGCTCATCCCCACTGCCAGGAAATTTTCTTTACCCACAAAAGGCATTTAGATAGGTAGGTGGTAAATGCTGGCGTTGTTGGTGATGTTCACTAGCCCTGAGGTCTGCCTTCCTGCAGGGGGAGGGGCAGATGTGCTGGGGCAGGAGGTAGCCCAGAGCCTGGTTTCTCAGAATCCACAAATAGGGCAGTCTCTGGCAAATTGAGGCTGGCATCATTCCCCAACATCTCCGCTCAGGAAGGGAGGCAGCAGTCTCTGAGCAAAGGGACACGGAGTCAGGATTTTTGTCATGCCTTCAAGTGGTAAAGCCGCAGGGCAGGGCAGAAGCTGAGACCTACTTACTTGGGCTCAGACTGGAATTCTGGGGGAACATCAAATGCCATCAATGGGGCTGGTATTCCACCTGCACTTTTGGCATCTCTGTTTTGAGCTGCCTGTGAGTGTAGGGGGCAGTCTGCCTGTGAGTGTGTTGGCCAGTCTGCCTTGTCTGCAGTGATGTGGGCAGGCCAGCTTGTCTTTGTAATCCTGCCCTGAGCTGGACCCCAGGGTCAGGGACAGCTAGCTGGTAATGAGGCTGGGCCAGACAGGTGGCTGCAGGGAGATGTGCTCCCACTAGAGGGCACCAGCACACCATTCTGCAGGTCCATGAGGTCTTTGCTGTAGGAAGTCCCCTGGTTCCCAGCACCAGCAGCCAGAGGTGTCTCCCTGCCTCCCTAGTGCTGAGTGTGCAGCTTGTCCTAAAAATGACCCCAGTCACTGCCAAGGCCCTTCCTCACAAGGGAGAAGACAAGGAGTTACAGGAGATGGTCTCAGGCATAGGGAAGCATCTCTGTGGCCAGGGTATCCCCTGCTGTGCCAAGGCCTGCCATTCCCCCAGAGCCCTGCCCTACCCTGTTAGATCCCTAGGAACTCGGCTAACTCCCTCCAGGATGGCCACTGCATGGACAAGGAGGGTTGCCTCCTAGGGAGTGGGGGAGATGCACGTCCTATTCCCCGTACCAGCTGGCATCACCTGGGCCTGCAGGGAGATACTCACTGGTGTGAGGTTGAGGGAGTGACAAGTGGTAGCTTCTGGCCCTGGAAGGATGGGCTAGCAGGCCATGCTAAGGAGGACAGATGGAGCTCCATAATCCAAGCCAGTTAAACTTGACTGAGTCCAATGTGAAGGGAAGGGGCTAGAATGCAAATTGGTCTTGGGCTTGGCTCTGATCCTAGACAGCCCCCACCCCCAGGGCTCCTTCTCCCTGAGGTGTGACTTGAGCATGACTAGCATTAGAAACATCTAACAGGTGTGTTGTCTCTCTACTCCCAAGATGATCCCCAAGTGACCCTGAGGTTCCCTCCAGCTCCTGGGGTCCAGGAGCCTCAGCACCCTACAGGAATGCCCCTGCTTCTGCCACACGCTCCCCTATGTGCTTCTGTGGCCTATGCAAAACCCCAGGTGAAAAACATTGCTCATTGAATTATCCAGCGTCTTGTCCAAGGCTTTCTATGAGAATGTATTTTGATCATTTTCCTCAAATTTTCCATAGACAAATGTTATGTCTGCTGTCTTTCGTTCAACCATAGACTACATAGCCCAACTGACTTGTCTTTTTGCCTTTCTTTTATTAGTTAGTTGTGAGACCACATTCTGTGTCCATTGGCACATTGCTACTGGCTCACTCACTCTCTGAGGTCAGTTCCTCTGACCCATGTGGCTGGCCTAGTGTGGAGTATAGGATTTGTAAGCCCCCTTGTGAAATAGGCATGGCTGGGTCAAGTGGGCCTTCTGGCCTCGTGGATGTGCCCAGAGCATTCCCCACTGAGGAACTCTGAGGCCCCCCTGGGAAAGGAAAGTTGCTTTCTGGCCTCATGAGTGTGTGTCCAAGGCAGGTCTTCACACAGACCCCACAGTAAGGACAGGAAACTTGGGGTGAAGAACTTTGTTCCTCTACTTAGCCCCAGACAAAGACATAGTGAGACCCCACCCCAAAAGACCATATCTCCCCAAAGAACGTGAGGGACAAAAGAGCTTTCAAAATGATAATCTCTGCCCCACAAGGCTGCTCTGTGACTTCAGTTCTCAGGGGAGTCAAAGTGGTGGCAGCTACAGGAACGCAGGAACGTCCTCACTTGTCCAGCAGGGGGCGATGCTGCCACTCAGTCATGATGCTGGGCAGGGACTGGGGAACAGGAGTGCAGGGACAGTCAGAGCCCTGTAACTGGGTTTCCAGCCTGCAGAGGGGAAGCAGTGACTGTCCCTCCCTAGAGCTGTCAGCTCTGTTGCCAAGTCTTCTGGAAACTTCCGGGATATGCTAATTCACAGACATAAGGATTATTAAAATAACCTGACATCAGGAACATAGTCATGTGAGGATGGAGCCCCACCTCGCACCCCCAAGCCCTGTCCCCTTCCTCAAGTGATCTTCTTTCCTCCCCGTGGTGCCAGGGAGGTATGGCCTGACTTCATTCATTCAGGCCACTGGTACTCACAGGGCACCTCTCTGAGGACCGTGCGTTGTCTTAGTCATCATTGGCTGGGTGAAAGCGTGGTGACCGGGTACCCCTCCTATGGATGGCGACTTGGTACTCTGATGTCCCCTTAGTGAGAACTCAGCAGTGAACATGATGCACTAACAGCGACCCTAGTGAACATGCACAGAGTGCTTTCTGGGTTCCAGGATCTACGAAGGGACCTGCTTTTCCTTATCTTACTGTGCCATTGTCCCACGAGGTACATATTGTTATTGGCCACAGACTCAATGTCTTTGTTCAGGTGTCACCTTCTAAGTAAGGCCTCTTGAATACTGCGTCCTGTCCCCACGCTCCCATTCCCCTCCTCACTTGATTCCCACTCACAGTGCCCATCAAACATACGCTTTATTTTGTGTCTGTGTTGTCTCAGTTGGGCACATCTAGGCGCTCCTGAAATACTGGTTGAATGACTGAATGAGACTCCTGTCCCACAGGGACTCACACCCAGTACCCTCGCCTAAAACTTATGCCTCCATCCCGGCAGCTAATGTGAATTGAGCACACCCCTGCATCTGCAGTCTCTTAACTCCCCAAGAGATGTTCATTCTATTATTGTTTTTCAGATTGGAGAAATGAGACCCAAATATCCTTCCCTAAATCACACAATTTGTAAATGTGGGAATAGGGATTAAAACTCAGGCAGCCTGACTCCCCTGACAGCCCTTTGTAAGGAGTGAGCATGAGGAGGAAGAGGTTCGGGAAAACCATTTTCTAGTTCTAGGTGACAGTAGTCACATATGGCAAGTGAGGGGTGAATGTCATTTCCTTATTAAGCAAGAACAAGAAAGTGGATGTCTTTTTTTCCCCCTCTCTACTGTTGAAGGCAATAGAAATGGAAAGGGAGAGAAAAAAAAAAGAAAGAGAAAGAGAAAAGCCCTTTCTGACAGCTTTGAAAGAGGAAGAAATATGATTTTCACTTTTTAAAAAGCCAGACAGGTGACCCCCCCAGTCTCTGCTGACCCAAGATCGGCATCAGCCATCAAGGAGGGGCACTTACCTAGGAGAGCCCCTCTGCCCCTGTAGCCACCTCCCCACTCCTAAGTGCTTCCTCCCTCAGGACAAAAATAGGCGCCATACAATAAGGGAGACCAGAAGTTCTTCAATCCAGGGTTTCCTGTCTGAGGCCTCCAGGTAGCGGGGTCTACTGGGAACGGGCAACGTGCTCCACACAAGGCAAGCCTATTTTTGTTTTTGCTGTTTGTGAGGCTTTGTTTAAAGAACTGATTATTTTGGGGGGAAGACTTCTGTGGATAAAAACCAGGGAAGCCTATCAGGAAGAGGCGACTGGCTGGGGTTCCCACATGGGGCTTCTCCTGCCCGTCTCCATGAGGAATGTGGGGAGCTGGAGCTGGAGGCTGCAAGTGCTTTCTGGGCTGAGTGGGGCAGGCTCCAAGGGTCCGGGAAAGTCAGCCTCCACTATGCAACAGTGATTCAGAACATGACTAAGATCTTAGGGGACTGGCAAACTTCAGTCCACAGACTGAGATCAGCCTTCCAGTCTGTTTGTGCAAACACAGCTTTATCAGAACACAGCCACAGCCATTCCTTTGCTCAGTATCTGTGTCTACATTTGTGTTACAATTCCAGATTTGAATAGTTGCCACATGGACACTATCGTCTGCAAATCCTAAAATATTTACTATCTGGCCCTTTACAGAAAAAGTTTGCCAAACGCTGATCTAAAATATAAACAGAGAAAACCCCTGAGAGTTAAAACAGGTGGCAAAAAAATCCTGAGATTCATTTACTTTAGTCATCTGAGAGCCCTTCAGCTTCACACACAGAGCACTGGATAATTCCTCCAAAATAATTCTCTTCCAGCTTCCATTTCTTCAACTGTAAAGTGTTGCTCCACATTGCAAGGATATGCTAAGAGTCAAAATATAAACCAGGTCGCTCAATGCCAGTAGTTTGTAAACTTGAAGAACAGTCTGTAGAACTGAAGTGGCCGAGTTGCAACTGGAAGCAAGCCGAGCAGGCCAGCTTGGCAGACGAGATCTGTGCTTGGGAGCAGCCCAACAAGTTCCTCGTGTGGGTTTTGGGGGGTGGGAGTGGGTTGCAGAGATCCAGTTGGGCTACCCCTAGCTCCCTCTAAGACCGAGACCTGAAGAATAACTGTTGTTCACTGTAGACTGAGAAGGCTATGTCCCCTCACCCCATTCCTTTCTCCAGTGTGTCCTCCTCTCTTGCCCAAATCTTCCCCCTCTTTCATGGCCTTGTTCAAAATTTACCTCCTCCGTGCACATCAGCCTTCAGAGGTATCTTGGTTCTTTGGGGGGCTTCATTCTAGGCCTGTTTTTCATGCCTCTCCATGTGTTCGTGCTTCCTAGAGGGAGGTAGACCTTGAACTTGACCTTAGAGGATGGCCAGGGGGTGGGAGGATGGTGGTGAATCTATAAGGAGCCAGCAGGAGTTTAGCCAGAAAGGAGGCTGTTGAGAATAGGGGCATCCAGGAGCCCTCAGGAGCCATTTCCATAAGTAGCAAGAGCGGCTTGTTGGTGGAAGCCCTGGAGGTCTTGGGACTTGACCAGATAGGGACTCAACTGAATGTTCTTGAGCAGGGGAGTGCATGATGGCAGGAGGATTCAGGAAGCCAAGGGCTAAGTCCTGACTGACCCCATGTTCTCCTCCTACAGACTCATAGGGAATTACTATGATCTCTTTCCAGCTTCCAGGGAAGAAGTGTTGTTACTTTGTTAGGGCCAGGCCAAGGTCCCTTAAAAATAGAATTTGCCTCCAATGGAGAGGTCATCTGGTCCATGCCCTGCTTTGGGCCAGACCATACCCAGAATCCCTTGCTGAGTATCAGAGGGCCTGATCAGTCAGGGAGTGGTGGGCTTGGGGCCAGCATGAGAGGAGGGGTGCTTAAGAGACAGAAGGCTCAAGTGAGGCTGGACTGAGGATAGCCTCTTCCAAGGCCATCACACAGAGATGAAGAGCTGCCAAGCCCAGCACAGCCATGCAGGGGGCTAAGCTGGGGCTTAGGACAAGGAGGCCAGCACAGGGGCCTGGTGCATAGTGCTGAGAGCAGGCCCACCCCAGAGATGAGCAGGGTCACATGGCCACGGCCTCACTGACCCAGTTCTGCAGCCATTTCCAGGGGCTAACTTAATCCTGTCCCCTCCCGACCAATTTGGGGATGACCCTGGTGACCTGGGCCAGGTCTAGTTGAACAGGGCTGCACACTGGTCTAGCACCTTCCCTCCTCTGTGCTTTGCCAGTGGAAGGAGCCACCAAGGCTGGGAGGAAGAGGAAGGTGTTGCCAAGGGTGTGAAGCATCTATTATTCCTTTATTAGCCTGTGTGCCGTTTCTGGTCGCGTTCTCCTTCCTGGCTGCAGTGAGTTTGGGGGCGGAGAAGCCCGGTTATTTTTGTTTACCCCAGCTTCTGTCACTGGGAGCTGCGAGGGTGGGAGGTAGACAGGGCTACGTGCTCTCCAGCAGGCATTTGTGAATGGGCCCCCGGCAGGCGGCCCCCCCAAGACGCGCTGACTCTCACTGGCTGGACGGCATTTTTCTAGCATTGCCTCGGCCAGGCAGGAGGAAGCTTTCTTCTGGCCCAAGAACAATACCAGGGTCAGGCCAGGGACCTCCTCCTACACCCTCTTCCTTCCATTGTGAGCCACTGCACAATCCCAGGCCACTCTGCTCTGCACAGCCGGGGGGGCGGGGGTGGGGGCGGTCAGGCCCAGGAGAGATTAGCAATGTGTACGACACCTCCAGCTTCCCAGGCTGGGCCCGGGTTCTGAAGACAGCAGATGGCCAAACAGACCAAGTGTTTGTGAGTGGCCATCAGGTCCACTGCAAGGGGCTGCCTCCAGGGTGTGCTTTGCAAGGGGCTGCCCCCGGGTGTGGCCCCTTGCTGAATGCCGCCATTCTTTCTTCCACCCCCATTGACTCATAGTCCGCCAGGGCCAGAGAAGACCCAGAACTTCTGCCCACTGCCCTATTATACAGATAAGGAAACTGAGACCCAGAAAGGTAAAGGATTTTCCCTGCTCAAAAATTCTTCACTGATTTGCAGGGCCTGTGAAAAACCTTGGACTTGCCTTTAGCCCAGTGCCTGTCGGCCTTGCAGACTTCTCTCACGTGACTCTGTCTGTCTGCGCTCTAGCCTTAGTGACTAATTAATGGGCCCTTGATCCAGAAATGAGTTATGATGACGCCATTAGGTCATTATAACTAGGAAGCCTAAGTGACAGAGCCTTCAGTGTCCTTCCTACTTGGCCTGCCTGCCCGCCCCACACTTCTTCAAATACTGCTCACTGGTCACCTCCTCTGTGACACCTTCCCTGATAACACACTTTCCCATCCCTCCAGCCCCACACCCCTCCAGCACTTAACACATGTGGCACACCAAGAGCAGGGCTGCCTGTACACACTGGTGTGCATGCGGGTCTTTCTCACATGTGCACGCCCCCTGCAGCACACACCCAGGTCCTGGGAGCTGAACGCATGTCTTCCTCACCTTTGCAACTCTTAGGACAGGTTCTCAAATTGTAGACCCCAGATCAGCAGCAGTAGTACCACCTGGAAACTTGCTAGAAATGCAAATTCATGGGGCCCACTTGCCAGTGACCCAGAAACTCTAGGAGAGGGGCCCAGAACTCTGTGGTTTAACAAGCCCTTCAAGTGATTCTGATGTGTGTTTCTAACCTAACTGCAAGCAAGTAGGTTTTTGAGTTTGGGAGGTTTTTCTTTTCTTTTCTTTAGAGACAGAATTTGGCTGCACTAAGGCTGGAGTGCAGTGGTGCTAAAACCGTTGGTGGTCCTCTAACTCATGGACTCAAGTGAGACTCCTGCCGCAGCCTCCTCAGTTGCAGGGACCACAAGCTCATACCACCACCACACTGGGCTAATTTTTAATTTTTTTTTTTTATAGAGACAGGGTCTCAAACTCCTAGCCTCAATAATCCTTCAGCATTGGCTTCTCAAAGTGCTGGAATTACAGGCATGAGCTATTGTGTCTGACTGCAGCTTGCTTTTAATTACCTCTGGGTAATTTGGTAAGCCATTGACATAACCATCCCTATTCCTTTCTATTTGCTGCTGAGATATTTGGTTGGTTGTTTTTTACAATTATTTTGCTCAAATGAAAGGCAAGGAATTGTGGCCTATTTGATGACTCAGGACATGGATTTGCAAAGAGTTGGGTGATTTGGGAACAGTATGGTCCCCCAGAGTCTAGTGTCTGCTCCTACCATAGACCATGACCAGAGGACCCCTGTCCCTAACAGCCTTGGTCAAGCCAATGAAGATTAGGGTTTCTAGGAGACCCATTCCTTTCCTGTCAGTCCAAGGTGGGAACCTCAGCAGAGTCCCCGAAAGGTATGCATGGACCTTTTTATTGCTAATAACTTTTGTTAGTGTCTGTGTGTTTAATACGTGGCCCAAGACAATTCTTTTTTTTTAGACACAGAGTCTCACTTTGTCACCCTCCATAGAGTGCTGTGACATCACGGCTCATAGCAACCTCCAACTCCTGGGCTAAGGCGATTCTCTTGCCACAGCCTCCCAAGTAGCTGGGACTACAGGGTTCTACCACAACGCCCAGCTATTTTTTGTTGTGGTTTGGCCGGGGACGGTTTTGAACCTGCCACCCTCAATATATAGGTGCCCTACCCACTGAGACACAGGCATCGCCCAACAATTCTTATTCTTTCAATGTTTGGACACCTCTGAGAGGAAAGACTCAATTAGATGATTATTTTTTGTTTCCTATTAATATGACGATATGTACGATTAGGTTACATAGTTGACTGATTTGATTATTATACATTATATCTATTCTGTTTTCTATATCTATATCTATTCTGTATTCTCCAATGACCCTCATCTTTCTTTTTGGCTCCCAGCCCCTGAAGGGCTCAGGGGGAGGTTCAGCCTGGAGTGACCTGGGCTCTGCCCACTCCCCAGGAGATTTCATCACTGATGGGGAGTTTAATGTAGCTTTTTGTGGCTGGTTTCCTGGAGCGTGTCTCTTTCTGCTTGCTCCTAGCAGTTAGCCAGCCTGGCTGGGATCCAGGGAAAGGTAAATGGCAGCCTCACCCTCTGCTGTGACAAGAGTGGCCCCACTGTGGATGGCCAGTTCTGAGGATTCTGGGCCCAGGACCTCAATTGTCCCTGGGACCCAGTGTTCTATGAAGCCTGAGGGTGTCAGCCCCACATTCTACGTTCAGTGGCTACTGTGGCATGGACCTGGGTTCCACTACACTGAGGTGCTGATGTGTCCTTTAGGGTGGACAACACCACGGCTTGGTGTCCCGGTCACTGAAGTGTATTGGAGTAAGTGACCTCAACAGCCACTTCAACCATGTACATTCTGTGTCTCTAATGCTACGTAAAATCATGGTCATCTCCACCTCGCTGCTGTAATGTGCTGCTGTCAGCACAGGCAGGATTCAGAGAAGGGCAAGGGAAAGCCGGCCTGGGGAGACTTCATGCCTCCATGGGGAGGTGGCCCCAAGACTTAGGTCCAGCTACCCACTTTCTCCAAAACAATATACATAATTTATAACAATTACATAATACTGAAAGGCCTATAACAGAAAATAGCAACTTTGGGCCCCATTCTTCCTCAGCCTACCAGTTCCATTTCTCAGAGCAACTATATACTTTCATTCTTTTTCTTTCTGGTGCTATCACTATGTTTCTAATATAAATATTCGGTATTTTATAACATTCTCATACTGTCCTTTGTAAATGCATCAGTTTTAGACCCCCACTGACTTACTATGGTAGGTGAGAATTTTGTTCTCTTATATGTCTCTCTGTGTCAAATTTCAGTCGGATTATTACTTCAATCTTGAATCCTACTTTTCATTTCTTTTTCTTTTGAAATATTCAGACTTACACAAAAATAACACAAAGAATTCCTGTCTGCCTTTCACCCAGATTCCCCAAGCATTAACAAGTTCCCATTCTTTCTTCATCATTCTGTCTCTATAATTTTCTTATTTTCATCTTAATGGCTGAAACTTTAAGGTACAGACGTGGTGCCACTTTATCTCTCAATTCTTCAGCGTATTTTCCTGACAATGGGGACATTTTCTTCCATACACACAGTTTAATTATCAAAATCAGGGCATGAGCATTGATGGAGTACCGTCATATTATACTGTATATAGATCTTAAGTTTTGCTGGTTGTCCTACTAATGTCTTTTAAAGTTTAAGAAACGATTTTTGTGAATTTTTTTTTTGGTCTGGTTTAGAACCCAGTACAAGATCACACTTTGTTTTTAGTGGCATCTTTTTGTCTTCTCAGTCTTTCTTTGTCTTTTAGGACCTTGACGGTTTGAACGGTTCATGCCAGTTATTTTGTGCAATGTCTGTCAACATGGATTTGTTTGATGTTTTGTCATGATTAAATTTAAGTGCTTCTGAAAGGAATGCAACAGAAAAGATGCTGTGTCCTTCTAGGGCACCTTCTCAAGAGGGCGATGCACCGTTGGCCATCTGGTTAGGTTAGTACTTTCTAGGCCTTGCCACTACAAAGTTTACTTGTTCCCTTTGTAATTCACAAATACCTTGCAAGGATATAGTTGAGACTATTTAAATATACTGCTTCTCATGCTTTTATCCACAACTTTTAATATTCATTGATCATTCTTGCCTGAAATATCATCATGCTGCTTGGCAAATGGTAATTTTTAAAAATTTATCTATATTTACTGATTGGCTTTCTACTATAAAGATCTTTCCTTCTTCTCTATTTATCTTTTTTTCTATCTATTTGTTGGCTTCTAGATTTTTTAAATTTATTCCAAGGGTTATAATCCATTACTATTATTATTTCTTTTTCTTTTTTTGTTGCAGTTTGGCTGGGGCCGGATTCAAACCCACCACCCTCAGTATAAGGGGCTGGCGCCCTACCCACTGAACCACAGGTGCCACCCTATTATTATTTCTTTCTTTTTGTTTTTTTTATAAATATATGTATTTTATTATTCTTCATTACATTATTTCCCCCCCATATTATTTCTTTTAATGTTCAAATTGTCCGAGTAGGAGACCCTTCAAACTGGCCTTGATGTATTCTATAATATCCTCATTATTCTCTGAGCACTTCCCAACTTTCTGTCACCAGAAGTTGTTCTGGGCTTATCTGGTAGTTTTTCCTGCCAGCCCTGGAATTCAGCCTTATCCAAGGAGCTTGGTTAATGAATGGGTCTTAGAAATCAAGATCAGGCCCTAGGTGTGCTCACTCACTGCTACTGAGTTCTCCTGTGTTTTTGATCTGCTCCTCGTCCATTCTCTGTGTGCCTGGGTCCCCCACATCAAAGCCTTCCCTATTCAGCTTCTCAGAAATAAATCTTGAATCTTTTTTGCCTTGGGTCAGGGCATGAAGCTTATTTGCATGGCTGTGTGGGATGGGGAAGAGGATTCAGGGAGTCTTGCATCCAAACGTGAGTCTGGTTCTGCTGTTTCCTCCCAGCACCCGAGCCCTGCCTGTCCTGGCACTTGGGGCCTCCGCGCTCTGAGCTCAGGTTTGCCAACTGCAGCAGCGGCGCATTTCTCATCAGTGTTTCTCTCCATGGGCAGCTCAGGCTGCACCTGTCCTCACTCGCTGAGTTACATGCTGCTCCCATGTTCACTTTCTCTCTTCCCAAAGTTTGTAGAGATCTCTTTTTCTTAATCTCTAAATTTTTGTGGGTTTATAACTTTTTTTATTCATGGGAAGAGGGGGGGGAGTTGAGATAAATGCATGTGGTCAATCATGTCAAGTCAGAAGTCCAGTTTGGTTGGATTTAAGTAATTAGGGGAACAGGAAGAGTGCTGTGAAACTGAGCCCAGTGTGCCCATCAGGAGGAGCAACGGGAGCAGATGGCACCATGTGGTGCCGGGGATAAAGGGATCTGTCCTCAGAGTCTAGGCAGGAGAACTAGCATGAGGCCAAAGGCCTGGATGTATTGTCACTGGGCCTAGAGTGTAAGGGGGACAGCAGGATATACCTGACAGCCGATAGATAGGTTCTTTTTTCTTTGTTGTTGTTCAAAGAATTTTAGGAGGGGTCTCACACACACACGCACACACGGCGACACGCACCTAGCTCTCCCAACCAGAAGATGTACACACTAAGCTGTCTGGGGGCTCTGGGAAAATCCCTGCTGGGCTTCAGACCTTACAAAGATCCAGACCCCACACGACAGTCACCAGGGCAAAAGTGCTAGGAGACCCAAGGATAAAGCTCTATTGTCCTCACTCACTCAGGATTCCAGCCACACCCTGCCTCGCTTTGTACTTGACCCTTTCCGGTGGGAAAGACTACTCCTCAGCTCCCTCCAGGGCCCTGCTAGCTGGCTGTTGTCCGGCACCTCCTCTGAGACAGCTCTGGGCACACGGCTGGAGCTCAGTAAACCACAGGGCCGTAGAATAGCTACTAAAGTGCCGGAGCAAATGTGTGAGCCGACTGTGTGCAAAGACAGAAAACAGCCTCTTACAATTGCCCTGGAAACTTGCAGGGGACCTGGTCATTGCTGGCCTGTCTTTCTCGGTAGCCACCTGAGCCTTTCCCCTTTGGTGTTACTAAGAAATGTGACCCCCACCTCATCCCGGGTGGTTGGCCAGCCCCATAAGGCCTCGAATAAAGTACAGGCTGTCTCTGACTTTTGCCAATTCACATTTCAACAATCCACGCATTCTAAAGTTCCTGAAAACCACTTGTGTAGATGTCTGGTAGCTTTAATCTCCTTACTTGGGAGTCCCTGCTCATTTCTAGAAATGTTTGAGTAAGCAGTATACCCTTCAGGGCAGGCAGGGCAGTGCTTCTAGAAGAACACATTTCCCCTAGTGATAAGGGACAAGAACCCAGGGGTCCGTGGAGCAGATGGAGGACGAGTCCCCGCACAGCGCTGTCACTGTTCCTGGGCTTGAGAGCACAAAGCCATGAATGGCAAGGACTCTGGGTACTTCCTTGAAGGGCTCCATTTCCAGCTAATCACACTGGCAAGGATTCGTCCTCCTGACGTGTATCACCAAGGGCCCCGATATGGAGGATAAAGCTGGGGTGTGCATGGGATGGGGCTGGTAGAGGGGAGATGGTCAGAGAAGGGCAGGCTAAGGAGTAGGGCTGCCAAGGACAGGTACCCAAACCAGCCAGAGAGGACACCAGGCAATGGGGCTCCTTTGTCCAGGTGCCGGAGTAGGGAGCAGCCAGTGCTGGGGGATGGAACAAACAGGTGAAATGTCCCCCCACGTGGCATCTTGAAGACCACCTAGTCAACATTCTAACCTCCACAACACATCCTTCTAAATAAGGAAACCAAGGCCACACAGCTCACTCAGCCTGCTGTTCCTCTCGCATATCCTGTGGTCTCTTTTATATGAATCTGAATGATTGATCCTTGGATAAGGTTCACAGGACATCTGTTTAATAATTTATTCTAGAATTTCCTAGAGACCTGCATCAAATAGGTGTCTTTGAAAAGGCTTCATCACTAAAGTGTCTGCACATAAAATGTTCTATGGAAAGGAAATTAGAGGGGGAAAAGGAAAGGAAATGACAATTCAGGCTGCCTCTGTGTCTCTGCACACCTCCCCCTATATGTCCCGTGCAAACCAGAATGATGAGGCCCCATAAGCTACTAATGGCAGCCCTGACCCCACAATCCAGGGGCTCCCCGGGGGCCTGTGCCTCAGTCTTGACATGTCTGGGGCACAGAGAGATGAAGGGCCAACCAGAAAGATGCAGAAATCCCTGGGGCCTTCAAAAACACCATGGAGGAAGAGGGCTTCTCTGCCACATCATCTGGATGCCCCATGTTGGCCGTTGTGCCCTGTCGTCTTGTTGGTCTCTGTTCTGCACGCTGTGCTGTCTGTCAGCCCTCTGAGTTCCTTTTTGGCCCTTGAAGAAAGCTATAAAAGCATTTAGCACAGACAGCAGCCAATTAGGAAGAGGTACCTCTGCCTCAAATCATCATAAAAATGATTCAAATCTATGACAACAGAGGCAAGGGTCATCTCTCAGGCTTGTACAGAGCACGTGTGAATAGCAGCCTGTTCCTCACTTAAGCACATGTCTCATGCAGAAGCTTGGGCTGAATACCTAGACCTCTACTTCATTTCCTAGAAGGCCAGACTTGGAGTTTAGAACATTTCCAGCTAAAGAGAACCCTCCCTGGGAGAGTCATGTCTAGCGGCCAAGAGGGTGAGGCCCCCCTTCCGTTGCTTTGGGAGGAAAGAGTCATGAGGTCACAGAGCGGAGCCTTCGGGATCGCCTTCTGGTATAGTGCCTTTCATTTTGCAATTGGCAACCCTGGAGCCCCTCCACTGAGCACACAGTTTCTGCACCCCCTGTCCAGGGAGGATGAGCTGAATTCTTGAGGCTGTTGTGAGTCAGAAGTCACCATACACTAGAGAGACAAATTTCCACAGTCCTGGAGGGGCTAAGGGCAAGGTAATTTACAGAGAAGAAAAGGAGCTGCCAGATTCCCAGAATTCTTCAGACCCTAGTGGATCACCTCACTTGTTTTGGCCAATGTCATCCACTCAGCAGATAGGTTCTTTTTTTTTTTTTTTTTTGCAGTTTTTGGCTGGGGCTGGGTTTGAACCCGCCACCTCTGGCATATGGGGCCCGCGCCCTACTCCTTTGAGCCCCAGGCGCCACCCAGCAGATAGATTCTTTTTAAGGAAATGTAATTATATTTAATATGCAAGTCAGTAGTGTGTGACTTACTTTAAGGAATTTATTGCAAAGACCCTCAGCAGAGTTTACTGTGAGAAGCAGACAACTTGAGACAGAATCTTCAGAGCCACGGCCATAAGTCCCACCCGGCCCAGGCTGGTCATGGGCTTCCCACTTGAGAGGCAGCTGTTCCTCTTCCATCCCTCGCAACACACACACACAAAATAAACCCCAAGAACCTGTGAAAGTCTTTTCCAAACATGTTGGAAACAGTTCATTCTAGTTCCTGTGACCTGCAGAGCTGCTCCATGCCCTCTGCATTATTATTTTGCTTCAAAGTGTACCCTCCAGGTCAAAGCAGAAATATTTGCTTGGCAAGAAAAGAGAAGATGTTCCTTTATGTGGCTCTTCCTGGCGGCACGAAGAGGAACATTGTTCCAGCAGGCTGATGTGTGGCGTGGTCAAGGAAACCCATTGCCCCCCTGCCCCCAGTGAGGCCATCTAAGGACACCCCAAAGGGCAGCAGCACCAGTAGTTGGCTGTGTGGGCCAGGCTGGCCATCCCCTGTAGGGGCAAGACCTGATTGGCTGAAGACAGAGGGTCAAGGTCAAGCCCAAGGGTGGACTTATATAATTGACTGTATATCAGGGAGCCAGGAGTCAGGGAAAAGCTTGCCAGGCCACTGGGGGGGCCTCTCAGTGCTTCAAGAAGAGATAACCCACAACCTCAGAGTGATGCCAAGAATCAAAAGTTAGTGACCAAGAAAAACGTCTTCTTTCACCTCTTCCATTAGGACGGTGTGAAACTGCAGCACTGCCTGCAAAGAACTCTGGAATAAGCTGCCGCATCTCCCTTTCAGTTCTTGCTACACATCAGAATCTGCTGGGGGCTCTTACCAAAGGGGCTGTACCTTTGCCCTACTATTGACAATTAAGTCAGAATCCCTGGGCCATGAGTCCTGGGCATGGGGTCACTTTGAAAGCTCCCTGGGAAAATCTAATACGCAGCCAGGGCCGAGACCCTCTGCCCTAAAGCATTAAGGATTTACTCCTTTTCCCTATTGTGTAAGAAAAAGAAGGAGTTAGCCAGCACTGAATCCTAATATAAAATATGAGTGCATGGCTGCTGTCTTCCTGAATAAATCATGCCAGCCTTGTGTAATAGTCATTTATTTTCTGACCTTCCAATAAGAATGTGGGGTTTCACGGGGCAGGGACTGTGCCCCGTTTGCCACTGAATTTCTCACAAGTGATTATCTTCCCCTCCTGTCTACCTCATCCTTTACCAAAAGCTGTCAGTTTTGTCCTTACAGGTTTACAGACTCTCCTCCTTCCATGCCCAGCAGCTTCACTAGCTCCTACATTAGCCCCCTTTGTCTCTTGACTGTGCAAGCTCCTCCTAACTAGTCTGCCCTCTGGTTTAGATAGATCCCCTCAACCCTCCCTCCATGCTACTCCCAGCATGGTCCACGAAGGGCACAAGTCTAGCTAAGTTGGCTAATTTGCGGAGACCTGTCCTTGCCTCCTGCCACATGTAGGATCAAGCTCCTATCATGCAGGGACTGGCTCGGGGCCAGCCCCTGTTGGATCCATTTCCCCCTCTTGCACGCCCATAACAGCATGCTGGACTAGTGTGTGGCCCTGAATACGGAAAGGCCAGGTGCCCTGTTCTCCCCTGGCTGAACCCTCATGACCCCGTGACTGGCACAGACACTGAGTGTAGCAAATAGACTGTAAGCAGTCAGTGAATGCACAGCAGCCCTGGCACACCCCACATGTGCCAGACCCAAAGGGCATCTCCAAGAGCCAGAACACAGGAGTCTGCCATTCCCCTTCCAAGCTGAGTGACCTTGACCAAGAACCTTTACTTCTCTGTTTCCTCATATGTAGGATAGGGAAATAAAGTCTATCCACTGCAAGCCACCATCTCAGAAGGCTGCCGTGAGAATCAAACAAGATGCTAATTGGGAAAGTGCATTGAAAACTGTAAGGCACTGGTCAAGTCTAAGGGCTTCTGTGAGGGCGGCGGCCAATATGTACTCTCCGTGGCCTCTCCTGGGGCCCGCAGGGCGCCACTCACCCTGGAGCACTGCGCACGTGCTTATGAGCACGGTGGCACATCGGTGACGGCGCCGGCCTTTTCCTTCAGCATTTTTATAAAGGGAATCGGGTGAAGGAAATGTCTTGGAATACACAATCTTCCTAAACTCCCTCAAAATAACTTCAGTGGAAACAATTGTGGTAACGTCCATTCTGCTGTTATTGTTTCGGTCTACCGCTATATGGGAAAAGTCTCCCGGCATTTCCAACTCAACTGGGAATCAATTTGACTTCCAGAGGTCTGGAAACAAAGCGATTGTGCTTACGGGCTGCTCTGGGCAACTGTGGCCCAGTAGTGCTGAAGACAATCCCAGGGCTTATTATAAGGCTTAGCTTTTCCTCTCTCCTTCTCTGTGGGGGCCGTGTTAATCTAAGGCCTTTGTATTTTCCCATAGATATCTTTTTAGGAGTCATTACCAAAGAGTTAATTATAACTACACTTGAGATGCTAGATTTCCCTCTGGTCAGTTATATAGACCACTGTTCCAGATTTAAGACCTATGAATGCTCAGTGCCTCTAAGCCACCCACATCATGTGTATGTATCAGTTCACTCCTGATGTTTCTTCCTCCACCTGGCACATGTCCCCAGGCTGGGGATACAGACAGCTTAGAGAACATGCTGGTGAGCATGCAGATTCTGATCCAGTGGGACTGGGTGGGGCGGGAACGTCTGGGTCTCTAACAGGCTCCCAGGTGGTGCTGATGTGGCTGGTCTATGGACCGCACTTTTGAGTAGCAGAACCTGTGATGGTGGTTCCCAAACTTTGCTGCTCATTGAAATCACATGTTTTTTTTAAAGAACCTGAAGTCAGTCTCCCACCCCCAGACATTCTGATTTTATTGGCATAAACCCTGACCCAGGCATTGGGATTTTTTAAATCTCCCTAGGTGATTGATTATAATGCAAGCATAATCAATGTGATTGCTTAGCAGGCGTCCTCAAACTTTTTAAATAGGGGGCCAATTCACTGTCCCTCTGACCATTGGAGGGCCGGACTATAGTTTAAAAAAAAAAAAAACTATGAACAAATTCCTATGCACACCGCACATATCTTATTTTGAAGTGAAAAACAAAACGAGAACAAATCCAATTCACACCGCCACATGTGGCCCATGGGGCATAGTTTGAGGACCCCTGCGAAAGTATCGGAATCACTGTCTTAATGTATATAGTGAACATGGCTAAGCCCATTATTCATTTCATCTGTGCTCACCTTGTCTCCCTTGATAAATTACAATCCTCTCTCAGGCAGGAGCTAGTCAACTTTTTATTTGACGATTGTTTGACTGACTGATTGTATATTAGGTCCTTAGGTGCTTTTTTGTTAAAAAAGCTAAGAACAGTAGCAATATCTGTTAGTAGTATCTGTTAACAGAACATATATGACAGTAGGGAACCATACTAGATGTCAAGAGGGACATAAAGATGAAGTGTGTTCTTGAATCGTGCCAGAGCACAGTGAAATCTACACAATGCCAGCCTTAACCAAGGGTAGCCAAGGCTGTCCTGTGTGGCATGCTTTCAAGGGTTCTGGATTTATTTTGTCCTTCCACACGTGCAAGGGGGAAAAACCTCTATCTCCCTGGCTTCCTTATTGCCAAAACACTCCTGCTCAGTTTTTGTTTTCCTTTTGGTTTCAGGCAGTGGTTTGCAACTTGCCCACCCTTTATATTCACCTGGGGAGCTTTTAACATCTCTGATGCCTGGTCTGCACCCCAGACCAAATGCATCAGAGTCTGAAGTGGGACAGGGCATCAGGATGTTTTAAAGGTTCCCAGGGGCTATCAGTGAGCAGCCAGAGCTGAAAGTCACCGACCTCAGATTTTGATTGATTTAAATGAAAATACAATCCATTTATCCTCATCCCAAGGGTTTGAGTCTGTCAGGTCCTCCCATAAAAGTAATAGGGGAGAGAGGGTGAGGATACTGGGTACCTATCCAACACAAGAAACCCCAACTGAGTGGGATGGAGGGTCCAGACAGGAAGACACACTGCTGCAAAATGCACTCGGCCTCCTGACAAGTTTCTAGAGCTGGGGTCAGCCAGCTATGACCTGTGGGTCAAATATGGCCCTCCACCAGTTTTCAAAATAAAGCTTTATTAGAACATAGCCACACTTCTGTGGCTGTTTATACTCTACAATGGCAGAGTTGAGCAGTTGTAACAGAGACCTTGTAGTGTACCAAACCTAAAGTCTTCAGTACTTGGATTTTCAGGGAAAGGTTTGCTGACTCTTGCTGTAGAGGGTTGATTGCATAGACTGCCCAGCTATGATTTATGCATTGACACATATGCTGGGAATTGTTTAATCCTTATGAGGACTCTTTTTCACTTTTTGGTCACTCTTAGAGCAGAGCATCCTGATAGATGTGCCAAGAATCAGTCCTGCTTGGAGCGAGTCCTCACTCAGCCCTTGTGGTGGTGAGCCTTGAGTGGCAGACTCTGCCCCTGCTGCCCTCTGGTACCACACAGCCTCTTTGGGTTGACCCAGGATGTCATACAACATGTTACAACATGTTGCCCAATTTAAGGCAACCCATAAAGACCATTTTATGTGGCAGAGAATCTTTAATGGCCTGCATCCACATGACAAAAAGTCAACTCTGTTTTCTGAGACTGGAACAAATAATTGAATTTCTGAAAAGATTTATTTCACTGTAGTCAGAAAGAAAGGTACCACCAACATCCTTAAAGTATCTGGATTCACTGAAAAAATTAACAAGATGGAGGCAGTTATCTAATTTACCAAATATTTGAAACAAAACTTGTAACTTCCTACTACAGTTAAAACACAGTTGCCGGTTCGGCCCCTGTGACTCAATGGGCTAAGGCGCCAGCCATGTACACCTGAGCTGGCGGGTTTGAATCCAGCCCGGGCCTGCCAAACAACAATGACAGTTTGCAACTAAAAAAATGGCCGGGCGTGTGGCGGGCACCTGTAGTCCCAGCTTCTTGGGAGGCGGAAGCAAGAGACTCACTTGAGCCCAGGAATTGGAGGTTGCTGTGAGCTGTGATGCCACCACGGCACTCTATCCAGGGTGACAGCTTGAGGCTCTGTTTCAAAAAAACAAACAAACAAACACAGTTGCCTATGGAATTATTTTCTGCATGCAAATAGCTTATTAGGAACTCATCTCTATCTACCAATTTCTTATCTTTCTTCCTAATTGGAAAACTTCCACGAGACCTTATACACATACTTTTTAATTTCGAAAAGTTCCTTATGCTTCTTAATTTTTGACAGCAACCTTGTCAGGGAGATCCATTATTTTCCCCTCAGCTCTGCACATATTAACATTTAGCTCTTCAGCACAGCTATTAGCATCTTAATTTCGAAGGTGGGAAGACGTGAGGTGCCCCCAGCATAGCTCAGTTACAGCAAGTAACTGTGAATTCGTGCTTTTGACACTAATCGTTTACAGAGTAGGTGCCCACTACAGCTGGGGTCGACCCTTTTCATAGCTTGTGTTGTTCATCCATTCATTTTCTCATTCCAGCAACCAGTATTTGTGGAGTTCCTGCCATGTGATGTTGATCTGCAAAGTCATTATGATGGCCCCGGGTGTGGGGGGGAGGCTATTGCCAGAGAAATAGACCTCCCCACTCTATGTGGCTACTCACTGGGTGTAGTTAGTAAGTCATGCTCTTATGAGCACTACGTGATGTATCTCTCCAGAACCTTGTGTGAATGGACTTTGGTGTTCAAGAGCTCTGCGTTGATAACCTGTTCCATCATGTACTTGCTGCATTTCTTTAGATCTGCTATTTAATCTGTCCAATCCTCCTTTTCTTCATCTGTAGAGGTGGGCAATAAGAGTATCTGTCTCACTAATTGGAACCAGTTGTGAGGTTTAAATTAGTTAATACATGAACACTCCTATGTTAGTGCCTGCCTCAATAAATGATAGGCACAGTATTACCATTTTGACAGCTCATAATCCATGCAGACTTAGTCCCTTCTATGGTAAGGAGACCTTCTAAACTTCCTTCAAGGAAAACGGTATTGCTCACTTAGTAGAAGGCAGTGTATTTCTTGGGCAGGACCGGTGGCTTCCCCTCTGCTGGCTCCTCTGCATGTGGCTTGGCCCAAGGATGCATGAGCCTCATCTTGCTGTCTCCTTTTTCTTTATCTTTTTGCAACCCTGCAGTGGCCAAGGAGTAGTCAGTAGAATTTGTTGAAAACAGACAAGGAGTACAGCAAAGCAGGTTTTATCCAGGTGTCCGAGACGTCTTCCACGAATATTCTCTCTCTTCACTACTTCCCCAGCTCTCAGTCTTATCTGTCACCCTGGGAAGGATTTACTTCTGTATCATGTGAGATGAGATCTGGAAGGGAAGCTCCAGATCGGGGGGGGGGGGGGGCGGGTTCTGACAGGGAAGGTAGGGTCCTTAGGAGCCCCTGGAGTCCTCCTAGCCTTTGCCTAGACTGTGGTCCTGGCTGTGATTGGGGATTCATCTTCACCCTCAGCCTTTTCCCACCAGTAAAGAGCACAGATCCAGGACAGAGAGCCCTGTATTCCAGAATCAAGGACCATTACCCAGCAGGCGCCACTGAGCAGGAGCCCTGATTGGTGTCTGCCTGCTGGTCACAGTGTGGGCTGGCCTACCTCCTTGGACATGGTCGCTCTTCTGTCTTTCTCCCCTGCCAGTGTGGAACTCCAGGTCTCACCATCCTGGCCTCTGTATTTGTGTGGCCCATCCTGTGGGTCCTGACACCCACACACACATACAGCCTATCTGGCCTCAGCTCTGTGGACCTCAGGTACCCTTGGACCCTTCTCTTTATGGGCTGCTTTGGCCTTGACCATTTCTACATTTGGGTTCAGCAAATATATTTTCCAGAACTGACCAGGAGGGTTTCTGTGCAACCATCTCCTTTGGTTTCCAGCACCTCATTTAATCCTCACAATGAGAGGCAGGTGTTAGTCTCTCCATTTGAAAGCAGGGGAAGCTGAGGCGCAGAGAGGAGGCATGAGCAATGTGGCACCTGGCCACACTATACCTGCCGTCTTGCACCTAGAACTGGCTCAGCAAGAGGGAGGCACTTGTGGCAAACAAGGGGTCCTATGGAGTTGAGCAGTGGACACCAAGCACTTGTGGTTCCGCTGTCACTGTCCATGCCAGTGAATGGCCACTCTGGTCCGTGCAGAGGTACAGTGTGACTGAGAACTGGGGGAGCCAGGTCTTTGTCATCTCTTCCATTAACTGAAGAAGAGCTGGCAGTCGCTGAGCACTCGGCCTCAGGGTTAGAGGTTGAGGCTACGGAGAGCATCGAGGATCCTAGCATCTTGCAAGCAAGAGATATTGCTGGGTTGAAGGCCACAGACCTCTGGCCCTGGGTCAACTGTGAGTCCTCTTGGCCCACAGTGGCTAGAGTGGGAATGGCTCAACTCTGGCCCATCTAAGGCACTCAGTTGTCTTAACTGGCAGGCAAGCAGGCACCCTGCTAGACACTGTGAAAGAACAGTGCCCCTAAGCTCCTAAAAGTTTGTAGCTTGGCTGGGGAGGCAAGCCCATAAGCAACTATCTAGACCAATGTTTTTCAGCCTTTTTTATCTCATGTCACACTGGAACCAATAGTTAAACTTCCGCAGCACACTTAAATTATGTTGATCAAAAAAAAAAGGGTGAAAAGAAGAATATCCTTACTGTGCCTTGAACATCTTTTGAAAATAATTTAATTAGTGATCTTTTAAAATGGTCACAGCACACCAGTGTGCCTCGGCACACCGATTGAACATCACTGACCCAGACTATTTGGACATCAAGACGGAGTGCTAAGATGTTTATCTAGTGTGCTGTGTGACCAAAAGGATTAATTCTCATGGGAATTCTATCAGCGGCAGGTTTGCAGGGCAGAAGCATTTGTGCTAATGACAAAGGCTAGACAGGATTTCAGGGATGAATAGAGGTGGGAAGATGTTCCAGGCTGAGGGAAAAGCCTGGAAGGAGGGTTGTGTGTTTAGGGATGGAGTGGCAGGCATACGAGGACAGGTAGGTGTGGGTTGTCCCTAGAGATCAGCTGCTGACTATTCTCCTAACTCCAAACCCCAGGGCAGGAACCAGGTCTCCTGGCTCCCCGCCCAGTGCTCCTTCGGCTGCATTGCCATAAATAGAAGTTTAAAGTGGTTCTGGAGGCCAGAGCGGTGTGGGGGCAGAGACTGAAGCTTTTCCTCTGGGTGTGCTGCTCCTGAGATATGACATATGAGGGGGACAGTGGGAACCCAAAGAGTTGCCGGTTGCTAATCACCCAAAGCTCCCTTCCCCTGAGGGAAAGGCTACGGGTGCAGCCAGGAATCCCGATCATTCTATTACCCTGACCCTCACTCGAACTGGTCTCTTCCACCCCTCAGCCTGGCAACCCAGATGTGATCCCTCGAGCCTGGCTCATGCACTCTGACCTTCCTGGTCAAGCGTGGGGGCAGGGAGGTTTCCCAGGGCCAAGACCTGTGTGGCCTTGAGGGGTTTAATGCTCTACTCCTGAAGGTGTACTCTACAGAAAACGTAGCTATCATAAAACAAAGCCCAAACTCACCCCTGAAAATCTTATGGGTGAAGGGAACACCAAGTGAATGGCGAGAGGACAACTAAACGTGGTGCTTCTGGCCTCTTCTGGTGGGCATTGGGTGATTCAGCTACAGGGTGGCCTGACTGGCATCTGTTGTGGGAGATACCCTGCAGGCTTGTACAGGACTTGCCTTTGTGTGTCCTGGGGGAACTTCAGTGTCAGGAGCTGCTGACAGTAGAGGGCTGTGTGGTGGTTGGTCAATGAATGGCCACCCTTTGATTACTAAACTGATTGAGTTGTATTTATGTCAGCGGCCTGAGAAAGGTAGGGCAGGGCAGGGGACAGGAAAATCAATGAGCAAATGACCAAAAAGTCCTCTATATACACTGCAAAAATAAACCCAACAAAAACTAGTTATGACTTGATTAAATGTTATTGTTGAGAAGGTGACGTATTTGCATAGACATGTGTACTTGACTTTTGGACCAGAGAGGTGATGATTACTGCTGAGGCCATAATTTAGGCCAACACAGGTAAAAGCGTTTTCCATTGGTCTATAGCAAAATGAGAAAAATAGTAAATTGGCATTTTTCTTGGTGATTAGACTCAAGTGAAAATGATCGTGTTAGTGAAAATTACTCTTGAAAACCCTTAAATTGCCCATGAAGTTCAGAATTCTTGGTTTGGAGTGCCTACTCTGTGCGATGTTAGACAGATGTCCCACCGCCTATGATGGGGCTGTTCCCCACAAACTACATCATTAGTCAAAAATGTACTGAGGCCTGGCAACCCAGCAGATGGTCCCCAACTCATGATGACTCGATTTAGGATTTTTCGGGCAAAAACAACACACATTCAATAAAAACCATAACCCATTTGTAAATCATAAGGAGCTCCTTGACTTATGGAGCTCCTTATGGGGGTTGGGTCAGATAATCCATGGTACAGAGGTTGTGTAATGTATACTCTGTTATAAAGAGCATATAAACCCCATTGAGATTTAAATATCGTTTCTTTCCAAGTATATGGAGGTGAATCTGAGTACATTAGAGAAGGGCTTGATTGAGACTCCATTGTAGAGGACATTCTGTGAGATGGGACCGTGAGTTTTTCAGTCTAAGTTTACCCATGTATGTGTTGTTAGAACGTTATGTCCTTTATGAAATGGTGATGAAATGGTGATGGTAGATGATATGTCCTTAGCTGGAGTAAAAAGGTAACAATTCTCTGTTCTAGAGTTCTACAGGTTTATGAAATTTGACATGCTGGGAACTAATAATCTAGGCCTACTACCTTATTTAAATGAAAGAAATTCTATGCTTTGCATATTGAAGAATAAACAGAGTAGGAATAACCTGTTAAATTTTTTGGTCTCAGCCTTGAATCTTTCTTTTTTGTTTTTTATTAAATCATAGCTGTGTACATTAATGCAATCATGGGGTACAATGTACTGGTTTTATATACAATTTGAAATATTTTCATCAAACTGGTTAACATAGCCTCCGCAGTATTTTCTTAGTTATTGTTTTAAGACATTTATATTCTACCTTTCGTAAATTTCACATGTACCCTTGCTTGAATCTTTCTTGACCTGTTTAATCTGCTCATTCTGGTTTGACTCAAATGTCACTTTCTTATCCTCTACTTCAGTGTTTTTTAACCTTTTTTATCTCATGGCACACTTGAACCTATAGTTAGACTTCCGTGGCACACTTAAATTATGTTGATCAGAAAAATGAGTTTAAAAAAAAGAATATACTTACTGTGCTTTGAACTTCTTTCAAAAATAATTTAATTAATGATTTTTTTTTTGGGCGGGGAGACAGAGTCTCACTTTGTTGCCCTTGGTAGAGTGCCATAGTGTCACAGCTCTCAGCAACCTCAAACTCTTGGGCTTAAGCAATTCTCCTGCCTCAGCCTCCCAAGTAGCTGGGACTACAGGCACCCACCACAATGCCCCACTAGTTTTTAGAAATGAGGTCTCGCTCTTGCTCAGACTGCTTTTGAACTTGTGAGCTCAGGCAATCTACTCACCTCAGCTTCCTAAGTGTTGGGATTATAGGCATGAGCCTAGCCTGTGCCTAGCCTTTTTGTGTAGTGTGCCATAGCATTTTAGCTCATAGCAACCTTAAACTCTTGGGCTTAAGCATTCTTCTTGTCTCAACCTCCCAAGTAGCTGGGACTACAGGTGCCCATCACAACACTCAGCTAGTTTTTCTTTTTTCTATTTTTTAAGTAAAGATGGGGTCTTGATTTTTGTTTATTTGGTTGGTTGATTTGGGTTTTTTTTTTATTTTTTTGCTCAGGCTGGTCTTGATCTTCTAAGTTCAGGTGATCCACCCTCCTAGGCCTCCTAGAGTGCTAGGATTACAGGTATGAGCCACCACTCCCAGCCTAATTAATGATCTTTACAATTTTTCCTGGCACACCTACAATCCTCTGATGGTGCACCAATTAAAAATCACTGCTCTAATCTAAAGCATGATGGCCTTTATTTCTTCTGGATTTCAGCACACTCATCTGCTTAAATGATCTTTGTCTTTTTAATTGAATCCTTTAGACTATCATCTCCCCCCTAGTCGGGTATTACCCTTGTCTGTGTCCAACTCACTGTACTGTCCCCAGCCACTAGTATAGCCCCTGGCACCCTGTAAGCATTAGCACAAGTTGCCTGTCTGAATGAATGAAAGCACATTTGGGCTCCTTTAGAGGAGGGACCATAGTTCAGCTCTCTTGTCTCTCCAGCACAAACGCTGAGCTTGCTCCGGCAGGTTCTCAGTCAAGCCAGAGAAGCAAGGCCACCTTCTCTCTGCCCTTCTTGTCCTTGTTGTGGCTCAGCTTCTGAGATGCCCTCAAGCTGCCTAGTACCCAGAAACTGCAGGCCGGCTGGTCTGACTGAGCGTCTCGCTCACCGTTCCTTGTTGGGAGGGTGCAGCTCACTTCCGAGGATGCTGCCATGGCCTTGGGTTATCAGGACCTTTGGGCTCGAGTGGTTCACAGGCAGGCTCATCCCTCTGGGGGACAGGCCCGTCCCTTTCTCTTTGCATCTCCTCACAGCCTCCTCTTCTTTGACATCCCACTTTGCTGGCAGTCCCGTGATGAGATGAGGGGCTGGGGTGGGAGTTTGCAGTGAACTTAACTTCCACGGCCACGTCTTGTTTACCTTTGCTAACTTCAGAGCCTTCAGTTTCACTTGCAAGGGTAGCTGTTGGTCCCCTGTAAGTATTCTTGATGAGTTAGTTGGTTGACCCAGCTGTGGCCACATTCTAGGAAAATGTTTTTGAGAGTTTGGGCTGCTGTTTGCTAGCAAGCTCATGTGGGCTGTGAATGGAAGCATTTGATAAGCCTCAGGTCAGAGGACACCCAGGTGTGGTGGGCTGTTCTTCGGCTGAGAATCAAGTGCCTTATATGTCCATAATCTCATTTTATCTTCATAAGAACCCTCTGAAATAGATATACCTCTTCATTATTGACACTTTCTAGATGGGGAAAACAGAAGCAAAAAGAAGGTAAGCTTCTACCCAAGTTCCCACAGTAAGTGGCAGTGATTACGTTAATAGAAACATCCTGTCCCATTTCTTGGGCCTCTTAATGCCTCTGGCCTTGGGCAGCCCAGATCTGCATTGCTGTGTGTCCTTAGCTCACACGCTTCAGTGTGTAACACTGGGACATGGGTCTTGCTGCTCTTGGGTGCTCCTTTATCATGGTCCTTGACCAGCCAGCTCTGACCCAGCAGGGCAGGGAATGGGAGAGTGATTACCCCATCCATTCGCATGAGGCCCTGGAGGCACTTCCCCTCCACCGTGGGGTACACCTTAATCTCAGTGTGGCCAGCAGGGCATCTAGGCAGGGGCTTCTCCCTGTGGCCCAGAGATGCCTCACCCTTCACAACCCTGACTCTGCTAGTTCTGGTGATGAGCCGCACTGGGTTACACTCAGAAGGAGCAGGGCAGTGCCACTGAAGCACTCGGCCTGGTAACTTCCATGGCCATGCCTCATTTACGTCTGCTAACCTCAGAGCCTTCTGTTCACTTGCAAGGGTAGCCGTGGTTATCCCTTCTACGAGGTTCCTTATACCTTGGTGTCCTTCTTCTGGGACTCCCCTCAGTCCGTAGAAGTAAAATTCTGTGTGTGTGTGTGTGTGTGTGTGTGTGTGTGAGTTCTCCCCAGAGAGTCTGGCCTCCGAGGCAGAGGCAGAGTCTCCTTTTTCTGTGTCTGGGGTGCAGAGTGTGCTCACAGGATGCAGGGGGCCCCTCTAAGTGTCTGTTGAATCATCTCTTCTCTTCTGAAGTCAGTTGTTGCTTCTGTTCCTAGAATGATCTTTGAACCTCACCAAGTATAAAAAGCCATTCGCAAATTTGCCTGCCTGTCAAAGATTGTCAGTTCCCCTAAGAGGCCAGAGCTCGAAGTATTGCATTTTCTTCTCTTGGCCACCCTGCCCAAGGCCCTGTCAGCTGTCCTTTTTGTTCGCCCCTCCCCTCACCAGAGGGTGGGGCTCCCAGCCATCAAGCCCACCCTGCCCTTCATTCCCCAGGCTAGTGAGGCGGGGTCCCCTGAGTGCTGCTGTGTCCACTTTCCTTCCAGTCTGCCTCAGTGAGGTTTAGATGTGTTCCCAGAGCCCTGTCCTATGGCTTGCAGCTTTGTGCAACCCAATGCCCACTTAATCTTCAAGGAAGATCTTCTGATAGTCTTGTGATCTTTGACCCCTGACCATGGACCTGGGTCTGACAGAAATCGTCCAAATCTAACTATCTCATAGATCTGTTATCTTTCTGTCCCCCACCCACTAGCTCTTTGGAAAAGAAGAAAGCGTTATACACAGACAAGAGTCTTCCTCCTGTTGTGTTCAGGATCCTCCCAGGCTGCAGAAGACCTGGAACAATAACACTAAATGCCTTTGTTAGAAAAAAAAAATCAAAAGTAAAATAAACAAATGCCTTTGTTAGGAAGCGGTGCAGCCTTGCAGTGCTGACGTTGGAAAGGAGGCTGGGGTCCCAGCCCAGGCCAAGGACACCCTGGGAGGTCTCAAGCAGGGAGGACCCCACATTAGGCTCCTGACCAGGTAGGCCCTGCAGCCCCAACCCTGTTCTGTTCCACCCGATGCATCATCTGCTCCCATGGTGCCTGGATCCTGACTTGTGGTCCTGGTCTCTAGGAAACCACAGTCCCTCTCCTCTTCTTCACCAGTTTGCTGATTGGCCCCACCACGCTCCTGTCACTCCCAAGAATGCTTATTAAATACACAGGAACTAACAGCTTCCTTCTCTCCAGACCATGCCAGTTGCCGGGGGGTGGAGGGCCTCGTGCAGAGGTGGGACACTAAAGAACCAACCAGGTGCTAGGTCTGCCTACTGGGCAAACTCAGGAGGCACAAGCCGTGTGAAAGTCCAACAAATATCCAGGCCAAGTCTAGGCCCTGCTAGCTCAGGACTTTGCAGACTCCCACCACCTCTGGCCCCAACTCCGGGAGGCATCGCCAGGGCCAAACAGTACACAAGGACCACAGCACTTGGCAACTTAAAGAGCCATAAAAATCCCAAGTACAGCTTTGCTGACAATGAGCTTGTCTTAATAGCAGAGGATTTCTCCTGCTGGGGGTCATGTTTCTCATGTTTTTTCCAAGAAGTCATCCTACCAAGGTCTCCCTCCATGTAGGCAGGATGCGTAGGTCACGTCCAAACAGAAATAAATGGGTAATGTTTCTCAAATTCCTGGAATCTCTGGGCTGCACAGCTACTCAGAGAAGCAGGTCTATTTTAGAAAGAAAGGCTGGAGGGTGGGCAGGGTCTCCCTTATTTAAATTGGTGGTTTTCTAACTTCTAAAAAATATATTATTTATTATTTTTAATCAGCAGAGACCCTTTCTAAAAATAATACCTTAGCTTTAGTCCCAGTATAAAACCATAGAAACCTAAAACTCCACCTATTCTGAAAAGCTCTGCCATATGTACTAAACTGGATGCTAGCTCCATAGTGAGCTGGATTTGTTTTCTAGAAGAGGAGCTTAGCTGAGGAACTGTAGACAGGGGTTAGGAGGCACATGGCAGTCTCGTGGGTAGTGAGAGCACGATCCTATAACCCATGGCACACATCCTATATTCAGAAGGTTGGTACCTGTCCTCTACTGTTGCTCTGGAGGCTGAGTCACTGACGTATCCCACCTCCTGGGGAGCTCTCAGGCCTTCTTCTCCTTTTCCCTTCCAGTTAGGTGTCTTACTGTAACAGCCCAAAGAGTTGTGACTAATAAACTACACATACCCTTTCGGGGGCCTGGGTTCTGGCTGTCGCTAAGTGCACATACCCCCAAGCAGTCTTCTCAGTATCCCAAGTGGTCCTTTCCTCTCTCTCTTGTGTAAAATGAGGTTGAAAATATTTGCCCTTTCTACCTCCTTTGACACAACTTTTAAATCTTCCTTTGATTTCATGAGCCAATAAATTATCCTTTTATCTTTAAAATATTTTGAGTTGGGTTTCTGTCACTTGCAACCAAAAAGTGTTAAATGATTTAATACAGTAGCTGTTTCTGTGGCTGATCTCATTATATTTGTGGAAAGCACACATGACCCCCTCCCTCACCTTCCCTCACTGGTAACTGTGTCAGGAAGAATCCACTGGGCAATGTCAAACAAACCACTAGGCATTGACTTGTTAATTTCTGAATACGCAGAAAAAAAACAGGTGAAGACATTGATGTAAAGGACAGGGACTGAGAAGCAGCAGAATAATAATGTCAGAAGATTGTTTCTATATTATATGGTATAAAATAGAAAGGAAACACCAAAGCACCTCTCTGCTTTTTCAACTATAATTGTCAATCTTTAATTTTGCAAGTAGGGCAGTACAGTGAGGGCAGTCTGTGTGTCTCTGTGTCTGTGTGTGTGGTGGTGGTCGGGGGGTGCTGAGGGATGATTGTGTGTCAAAGGCCACATGAGACCAAGAGGCCTTGTCCAGGTGATGAGCCCAGGACCAAGAGTCCAAAAGCAGGTCGTGATGGGCTCATGGTACTGTCCGTGCTGCCCATAGACATAGGACAGTCACAAGAGAATGAAACCAGGCCAGACAGATGCCTTCCACTCTCCAGCTGTTGGACATCTACCCAGGGTCCTAGAAGCACTTGTGGACTAAAAAGGGCAATGCCTTCAAGCTGCTTTCAGAGTCAGGAAAGGACCAAGAAATATGAGAGTTACAAGTGGCCTTAGGAAACAGCAGTTTCTATTCTGCAGCCCCCAGAAAAATCACCTTGGCCAAAGGAGACACATATGGCCTAAAGCCTGGCACCTTATGGAATGGGATGTCCATGACAGAAATGAGAGCTAGATGTTCAAGACCTCCATAAAACAAGCAGCTCAGTAAAAGAAAAAGCAAGACTTATGCTCTGGCCCTTAGGGAAACTGAGAGTCTTTGACTGCCAGGCAAATTTGCAAATGGCTTTCTATACTTGGGGAGGTTGAAAGATCATTCTAGGAACAGAAGCAACAACTGACTTCAGAAGAGAAGAGATGATTCAACAGACACTTAGAGGGGCCCCCTGCATCCTGTGAGCACACTCTGCACCCCAGACACAGAAAAAGGAGACTCTGTCTCTGCCTCGGAGGCCTCAGTCACTTGGGGAGAGCACACGCCAAGCACTGTGCCATCTCTTCCCTCTGTGTCTCCTGTTTCTATGTGTATAAATGTCCTTCTGGTAAGGACACCAGTCATTGAATTTAGGGCCCGTCCTAATCCCAAATGACTTCATTCTAAATTGATTATATTGGAAAGACCCTATTTCCAAATATATTCCCCACTATCTCGGAGTTAGGACTCCAATAGATCTTGTGGGGGACACAGTTCTACCTAGTACGGGAGGTGAAGTGCACCCTACAGATGGGACCAACCAGACACCATCATCAGGAGTACCAGCACTGGCCCTGGGGGCACGGGGCCTCCACCTCCACCCGGGTGCTAAGCACACGTCCCCACACTGGTCCTGTGACTCTGGCATCACTGGCCTGCAGGTTGAGGTTGTAGGTTACCTTCTTCTCTCTTGGGCCCCTGGCAAATGCTTTAGGGCTAAGCTTAGGTATCACCCCCATGGCAAAACCTTCTCTGACCCTGCTCCCAAGCAGAAGTCCTTGGTCCTTCCTCCAGGCTGCCAGAGGCACCTCTTCAACTTCTGCTATGGCACATGGCATGCATCAGCTTACTTGCCTGTGTTCCCTGAGCACCCCTGGGCCTGGCCCTGGGTCCTATTGTCCTGGTGGTCCCTGTCTGATGAACAGCACGTGGTAGGCGCTCAAGACTTGTTGAGCGGGGAAGACCCAAGGGTGGATGGATGTCAAATGTTACCTTAATGAGTCTTCCCCTCCTCTTTGGGCGGACACAACTCTTCCTGCCCCTGCCTCTCTCATCCTCTTGCCTTGCCTCCTTTTGTTCCATAACAAACATTATTTTTATCACGTTGCATACTTACTTATTTATTATACTGTGTGTGCAGTATATGAGCAGGCATCTCTCCTATTTGTTTTTCAGTACTTTTCTCACAGTACCTAAAATGATTTTATGGGCTGGTTAGATGCATATGGAAGGATGAAGGGGGAGCTGGTGGCCTCAGGGAGACATGTCACCATTATCATGGTGTCAGCTGGTCTCAAAGCCACTAGCCATGCGTACTCTCTGCTGTGTGTTTTCTGTGCCCTCCCTCTCTCCCCCGCCTCCCCGCCCCCAGACCCAAGATTTAGTTGTCATCCCAGGACAAGGCCCTCGCACTCCTGACCTGGGGTTACTAAGTGTCTGGGGCTGATGTTCTAGGCCTGAGCTCTGCGGGGCCTGTCTTAATCCCGCAGAAATACCCTCTGCACCGGCTTGTGAGGTAGCAGCCCAGCCTGCCTTGGGAGGGGCGGATTTTACATAACGTGTTTTTGCAACCAGACCAATAGCACTCTGCCCCTAGGTGTTGCATCTCACACTAGCACTGACCTTCAGCACAAAAGAGTGTAAATGTGTGTGTGTGTGTGCACACTCACATGTACTCTCCATGTGGAAGGAGTGGTATCTTCCCTCCCTCCCTGGAGAGGCTTGGTTTATATAATCTGCTTGTCTCCCAGGCCCATTTAGTTATGGCAAGTGGTCAGACGTGAGATAGAGGGGGGACTGCAGCCAGGTCTCGGAGCTCGGGGAGGATGGTTCTCACGCAGAGAAGTCAAGGGAGCAGGCAGGGCCGGGAGGTGGTCCAGGGTGCTGTGACACAGGCACGCAGGGCTCCGACTGCCCAGACATACAAAAGCAAGGTGAGAGCTCCAAGGCTGCTTTCTATACCAGGCTGACCACCACAGGGAGAGCGTACAAAGCTCAGAGCGGAAGAATGTGTTGGGCACACAATTAAAACAAAGGCCACACTGTGTGCTCGTAAAGGATAAATGAGCCTTTCTCCATCAAAGGCTATATCCTATCTTAAAAAGCAAGGAGGGATCTGCGGTCTAAAGCCAGAATAGCATTTCCTCTGGCCAGGCCACCAGGAGCACCACCGAGTCATTCCTGTCATTGGGTGCCCCTTGGGTAGGACATGCCTCCCTTCCTAGCCCCATCTTGTGGGTAAAGTGTAGGGCAGCTGTTTCCTCAAGATTAAATGAGTTTGGGGGGCACTGTGCACTTTCTGCTGTGATGGATGATCTCCTCCCCTCCGCCTCCGCCTCCCCTTTCTCCTCCTTTTCCCTCCCCCTCCCTCCTCCTCCCCTCTCCCCCTCTCCTCTTCCCTTCCCCTCCTTCTCTTCCTCTTTCTGCTTCTCCCCCACTTTTCAGTCTCCTTCTTTTCTTATTCTAAACACATGCTGTCCCCTCTGCCTGGAATATACTGCCCCCAGATACCTTTTTATTTTACCTTTTTTTATTGACACAAAATTCACAAAACTTAAGTTCACCCTTTTATAATATGCAACTTAGCGGTTTTTAGTGTACTATATTCACAAACATTGTACAACCATCAGTACTCTCTACTTCTAGAACGTTCTCATCACCCCCCTAAACCTGGTATCCACTAGCGGTCACTCTTCATTCCCCCTCTTTCCAATCCCTGGCAATCACTAACCTACTTTCTATCTCTGCAGATTGCCTATTCTGGACACATCATAAAAATGAACTCATACAATAAGTGGTTTTTGTGACTAGCTTCTTCCATGAACGCTGTGTTTTGAGCCTCATCTGTGTTGTAGCATGGATTGGAACTAACTTCCTTCTGTGTGCAGACAATATTCCATTGTATGGATCTGTCACAGTTCATCTGGTCATCAGTTGATAGGCATTGGGTTGTCTCATTTTTGTGGCTCTTAAGAATAATGCTTCTGTGACCATTCTCATACTGTCTTACCTCTCCTCGATGACCTTTAAAGAAACTGCTCACTCGGGCCAGCTGCACGTCTGGTGGCAGGCGTGGGGCTCAGCACAGCCTTTCTTCCTTCTTCTTCTTCTGTCAGCCTCACAAATGCCCCCCCATTAACATCCAATTGCCCTTGTTTTGGCGGGGAGTATGGGCAGCACCTTGAGTGGTATGTGTCTCCTGCTACCAGCCGCTTACTTGAGTTTGAAGAATAAGGTGGCTGATGGAAAAAGGTCCTCCAAGTAAAGCTTGCATAAACACAGTGCACCCCATTTCATGCAGGAAGAAGTTTCTGGTGCTGAAAGTTATATGTGAGGTGCCCCACAGAAGGTAGCAATGTTCATTCATTTATTCATCAAGATGCCACATTGTGGCTGGAGTCTCAGGTGGCCTTCTGGGCAGGGCCAGTTCTCTGTAGCCCTTGCCCAGATCATTCCTATAGAGAGAGCCCCTCAGAGGGTGCAAGGCTTTGTTTAGATTGGCCACCTACTAGAGTCTACCAGCCTCCAGGCAAAGGAAATACAAAGCAGAACTTCTCCCTGGCACACCAGCATGGAGCACCAGGAGCTGTACTAGTTCCCTTCACCTTCCCTGCCCTGGGCTTCCCATCGCCTCCCTTCCTGAAAACCACCTCCTGCTGGACTGTCCACCAAGACTGAAGGCTCCATGAGGACAGGTGTCTGAGCTGCCTCATTGGTCCTGGCACACTCAGCCCTGAGCAGAGTGTCAGGATCATGGGAAAGATGATGACAGCATCGATGACAATGGCAAGGATGCTGGAGATATTTACTAAGTTTTCCCGTATACCAGGCATTATTCTATGTTCTTTACGTGTTTATGAACTCATGTAACCCTTGCACATGTTCTGGGAGGCTGATGTTATTACTTCCATTTTACAGATAGGGAAACTGAGACCCATAGAGGTTAGATCATCTACTCAAAGTCACACAGCCATCAAGATCTAAACTTCACAATCTAGCTCCAGAGCTCAGGCTTCTAACCACAGTGACAGTATTTACACATTTTCTCTTTCTCTCTATATAAAAATGCAGAAGGGTGTCAAAAAATGTATGTGCATTTTAAGAAAGAGAAAAACTATATTGTTTGTAATACTTAAGTCACGTTTGACTTCCGCAATTACCAGAGGTGCTCAGCATGACTTGTTTCCATCTTTTGTTATCAGTATATATTATTGCAATTATTAAAATTTCCTTTCTTAAAATACGTACATATATTTTTGATATCCACTGTGTATGTGGATGTTGTTCTGGGATGGATGGTGGACACAGGGGACATAGTGGCTTCATGAGAAGCCCTGCGCGTCCTGTGTGCCCCGTTGGGCCATATGAGTCCTGGGGAAGAGTTGGGATTCCACACTGAGGTCATGCCCAGAGGACATCTCTCATTACCATTGCCAAGGCTGAGGGAGGTAGCCTGCATGTGGGTCAGAACACAGGACTCTGAGGCCCGCACTGTTGAGACTGGCACCTTCTGGGCCCGTGTCATGCCAGGGTCTGTGGGAAGCTCCCTCTGCCCAGTCTCTAAGCAAAACCCCAACCCAGGCTGCCATCTCGGGAGGGAGCCTCGGCTTCCTGTCCATTGTCTACTTGGGACGCACCCAGTGTGTTCCTGAGTGACCTGGAGAGGCAGAGAGGGAGGGAAAGGGGCCAGCCCAGAGCGCAGTCAGGGTGGGAGAAGGGAAACGAGAGGGGAAGACATGGTGTTTTTCCTTGTTTGTGTTTTGTATTAAAGAAAACAAATAATATCCTTTGAGAAAACCATCAGACAAAGAACATCCTAAGGCCCAGAGGCCCCAGAGGCCCATTGTGGCTGCCTGGAGCCCGGAATTCATTCATGCTTTTTGGCTAGATCATTGGCGGCAAGGGAGACAGGGTCAGGAGGGAAGGCTTGTTATTAAAATATATTTTGAAATGTATCATTCACTCCCTAGCTCAGCAGGCAGCCGGCCAAGTGGATAGAATGCCAAGTTCCCTGTGTCTCTCCCACTATCTTTTTGGGAAGCTCCCCGACCCTGGCCAGTCCCAGCATAGCCAGGACACCCTAACCCTCCTCATAGTTGGGGACTGAGCCCTGCGAAGGCAAAATCGTGAGACCCTCCATTAGGAGCCTGATCCAGAGGGCTGCATGTGCCCACTGCAGGGGTTCAGGGCTATCAGCCACTAGAACCAGAAATATTGGAGATAATTCACCATTGACCTCTCTGGGCTTTGGTCTCCCTGTATGTAATGTAGGGATCTGGGCCAAATGGACTCTACTCTTCAGACTGGTCTCTGTGCCTCTCCTCTCATCCTCTGCATGCCCAGGTCCCTGCAGGGAGCATGGAGGGCCACACTCAGGTTGCAGACTTGCATCAGGCCTGTACCAAGTGTCTCAGACCCAAGATTCCCAGGCCTAGGTACCCACTGCTCCACCCAGGCTTCCCTGTGTAGAACAGTACTGCTGCCTGCCGCGTCCCACCAGAACACACTTTGGTATTGGTTATGGGTGGTGAGAACAGAGTTGGCCATCAGCCCAGCTTCTGCAAATAATTCTGCCTGGGGCCTCGCATTTACAGGATCCACCCATGTTTATACAAAGGGTCTCTCTCCAACCTTGATATAAATGTATAACGACACATACCAGGTGTTCCAAAAGTCTCCATACCTAGGAAAAATTATAGCTTGGAACATGTTCACCATGACTGGGAGAGAAGACTTCATGTATGTGTAGAAACAAGTGGTCAACACATAGAAAATATTTTGTAAAATTTTGTAATGAGTATTTTGTAAACAGAGGTACCTTTGGCTACAATTTCCTAGTTTCCATGTGTATGGTAACTTTGGGGACACCCTGGAGTTGTCATGATGACACTACATAAAAGATCATCCTTGGAATTTTCCCCAACTCCCCCCACACCCAGTCCCTTCTTTAAAGTTAAAAAAGGTACTTAGCTATTTGTTTGCACATTTCGTTTTTTTTTTAATCAGGCCCAGGTGAGGTTCAAACTCACAGCCCTTGGTTTGCAAAGCCAGCGCTCTAACCACTGAGCTATGGCACTCAGCTTTGCACATTTTTCCTGGGCAGAATAGGAAAAGAGGATCTTGATAAAATTCATATGGGGGAGCCTGGACTAGATTACGAGGGCCATTTCCTCTACACAGGGTTCAGGGTCCATAGAATATACCCCCTGGTCCTCTAAATAGTCCAGAGAAAAGAGTCTTAACACTCCCATTTTGTTAGGAATGAAGCAACTTGTCTGGAGCGTCAGTGAGCAGTACTGGCTGGAGCTCGGGAGCTCATTCTCTGCAAGACCTTCAACTGGCTCATTCACCTCTCTGGACCAGAGTGTCTTCATTTGTAATTTGAGGGCTTGGACATGATGAATTTCAAGGTCCCCTTTATCCCCACCATTCTTTGATTCTGTAATTCCAGCATCATCTACCTTGGGAAATTGATGGGAAATTCATTAACTCTTACATTTTTCAGTCTGGATGTGGTGGTCAGAGTCTAGCCTCTCCAAACCCTGGGCTTCTCTCTGTTTTAGATGCTACTGTAGTCCATGAGGTCCCAGAGGTGCTATGCTCTCTCTCAGAAGTAACTAATGCTCCTCTTTCCTCCCTCACAATGCAGGGCTACCACCCAATGCCCCATGAAGTGGAGATCGCGCACACCAAGAAGCTGTTCCGGAGAAGGAGAAATGACCGGAGGTAGGAGAGGCTCCGTCTTTGGATTTTCTTCTCCCGTATTGGCCGTGTCACTACTTCAGTTCTGGCCTATGTTTTGTGTTTCTCGGTCACCAGCTGATGCCTGTGAGATGAGGTTGGCGCCCTAATGGGATCAGTTACTGACTGGGGACTCCTACGTGGGTGAGGCGGCTCCACTTCTCTTGTTCCTGGGGTTGGATCCCTTCAGGAGTCCAGCTGAAGGCCCACTGACACTGCTGGCTCTTCCTGGCTGGCAGGGAGGGCAGTGTCCAGGCTCTGCAGCTTAGGAGGAGGAATGTTCTTTCCACTGACCTCGGGGCAGCAGGGGCAGCCCTCAGGAACAGGACTTGGCTGGCTGTGTGTTTTGAGTCATGGCCTCCAGGAGGCTCCCAGAGCTCACAAGTTAAAGGGTGTCTGTCCTTCCTCGTGTCATTGTTCCTGGAGTTGGCCCCAGTGAGTGCTGTCTGTGTTGTCCTAGGTGACACACAGATCAGCAGTGACCCATGTTGCTGCTCCCAAATGCCTGGAGGATCCCATTTAAACTAAGGTTCAGCCAGGCCCTCCCATGGGGCTCAGAGTCCTGGGTGACAGCAAGGGGCCAGAAAAGGTGTAGTGAAGTAGCCCTGGATAGAACGAACAGTGCGATGGGGCATTCTGGGAATGTGTGCATTTATTTCCAAAAAGGTGCTCTTACAAGGAAAATCTTCAAGATGTATTTTTAGTGAAAAACTCCAGGTGCAGAAATAACCATGTTTGTTGCATGTGGCCATTTGTGCAAAAGGGAGAGTTAGAGTGTATTTTTTTGCTTGAACATGCATACGTTATTTCTGCATGAGAATAGGAAAAAAGAAAGAACAAAAGGGCTTATGCCTGAGGAATTAAAATGAGGCATTCCTCTGTAGGGAATTTATTCTTAGATAGAGGTAATAGCTTATGGCTTTACTGTTCGTGAACAGAGAATGTTCTCCAAGGGCCAAGACACAGCTAGGGGAATCCCTTGCTCAGAACACTGGTAACATCTGCTTTCATGCTGGGCGGGCACTGGGCTGACCCATGTCTAGACCCTTCCCTATGCATGCAGGCTGTCAGCATTGTTATGAGTTTGGGCACCCAGAATGCCTTGTCACCCACTGGTGGATTTAGTGGGTCCAGAACCAGCCAGAGAAGATAGTGAATGTACAGCTAGCTGGGAGGAAGGCAGCCCTGGCTGAGAAATCAGAACCACTGGTGATGAAAAGGGGAATGGGGCTTAGAGAATCAACCATGCCCTAGCCCTGCCTTGACAGAGTCTGGCTGTTGCATTGCATGTGCTGCCTGTTTGCCATGCAGCATTGCAGAGGCTAACTCCTGGCTTGGGGGTTCCTGGCAGAGGGAAGAAGTAGGAAGCGCCCTGCAAGGAGAAGTGGGGTCCATGGGGAGCTGGGGAGCTGTCAGGCAGTGCAGAGGCATCGTACATAGCCCTGTGGTCCCTGACGGGAGGGTAGGCCAGAGTGTGCATCTCAGAGGTGTGGAAGTCTTCAAGGTTCCCAGTGAGAACTCACCCAGTGTCCGGGCCGACCCACATGTCTATTTCTGGGCCAGGTTGTCTCACTCAGCTAGAGTCCCCTGGCCAGCGGCCGGCCTCTGGAGGACAGCAGCCTGCCCGGGAATGTAGGGAGAGGAGTAGCTAGCATACGATGACCATGAAGCTGAGCTTCCGCTGGCCACACTCACACTAGCAAATGCCTGGGTTAGGTCAGCACATCCCATGAAGGACGCGGACCAGGCCACAGTCCAACAAAAGGCCGTAAGGATGATTGAAAGTGTGGAAAGTATGTCCTGTGAGGAGGGCTGGGGCCTATGCAAGATTTATATGGAGAGATGAGGACAGCTACTCCCACGTCTGCAGGGACCAGACTAGAGCAACTGGCCTCAGTGGGAGAGCAAGGTTTTCACCTGGGCCGAAGGTAGACTCAAGGAGTGAGCATCTTGATCAGCGGGGCCCAGACTTTACAACTCAGGGCAGCGGACGGTAACCGAGCACGGAGCACAGGCTGGGCAGGGCGCCCCACCCTTTCCCTGGTCTGATCCATCACTCTCTCACAGCCCTGAGTGTCCTGGAGTCCCATCCAAGGGGGACTCTGGGAGAGGGGCGGGCAGCGGTGTGGGTTAAAGACCTCAGTGGCTAAAAGTAGGGGCTTCCCACCCACGTCCTTCTTGAGAAATTGCGACTCTGACATTCGAAGAGTAGCTACAAAGTATTGTCAGGTTGACCCCCTGACCTTCCCAGCTGATCACTGATAAGAGTGGCCTCAGTAAGTGCCAGTCCTTCCTATTTGACCTTGGTTGTTGACACTTTTGTATGGCAGGTTGGCCTTCCTAATATTTTGAGTTGAAACCACACTGAGAGGTGGTTGCATTCTCTGGGCACACCAGGCAGCAAAGTGGCTGAAGGTTTGGTGACCAAAGGACACAGCCAGAACCTGTGTTATGCCTCTCGTCTCCCCTGTCATGTGAAGGGAAACAGCCAGTTGTGGCCCTGTGCTGTCTCTGTGTCTCTCCTCGAATGCCTACAGTAGCCTGTGGCCTTCTGTCACCTGACAAGCGACTGGAATTGGTTCCTGATAGCCACAGACTCTGGGCATGTAGCTAAAGTGCGATTGTGTGACTCCCCACAGCCTGGACCAAGGCTTTGCAAACTGGGACCTAGACTCCTAGAATCCTTCTTTTTGGAAGTCTGCGTCCTACCCCAGTTCCAGCTGGACTCTCAGGAGTAGGGAGGTTGTGTGTCCTACATCTTTTATTTTCTATAAAATAGCCTTAAAGTCTCAGGCTATAAGCAAGCTAAGTAATGTAGCAGTCGAAGCACATATCCTGGGATTAGGGGCTAGATGGGAATCCTGCCTCCTCTGCTCACCAACTCTGTGATGGGGACAAATTACTTCATATCTTGAAAGCTCTATTTTCTCTTCTGTAAAATGGGTCCACTAATTGGGAGGCTTAAAAGAGCTCATTCTTGTAAAGCACCTAGAAACAGTCTTAATGCCACCTACAGGTGAGAGGGACCAAGGTGCTTGGGAAAACTTATGAAGTGAGTGTAGAGTACAGACGTCTACAGAGAGGGCTGCGTTTGTTTTGTGAGCCACACAACATGCTAGGTTTGAAAGAAAGCCTTGCCCTGCATTCCCTCCAGGGACAGGGCCCCAGGATCTGTTGTTCCTTACTTCTCCTGGATCAGCTTTTAAAACTCTGCACCCACTCCCAGGCCCTCCCTGAGCCTGGACAGGGAAGGAGGGCCCCTCCAGTGCTGCCATCTGCAGACCCTGCTCCTACATTCCCTGGGCTGCTTCAAGTAGGTTGTGGATGTCGTTTTCCATTTTGCAGAAAAAAATTAAGCTCATAGACAGTTCAAAGGTTTTTCTCCATAAGAATGTTCTTGAAATTTGAACAACTGGCAACCACTTGTCTATTTTTGGAAGCTAGTAAAAGGCATTTGCCGATTTTAGATGAAATTGTTCATTTTATGATGTAAATGTACCGAGTGAATGTGTCCCCCAAAGAGCAACAGGCCTTTAGATGCCCTCTCCTCACACACTTTGGAGATCTGTTGCTTGGAAAGGGGGTCTGTTGAGCTTTGTCTCCCTCCCCGCATGCAGGGCAATAGAGCAAAGTCTCTAGAGGGCTGAGGTCCTGGCCCACTGCCCGCATTTGCCCTAACTGACATCCCTCACCCTGGGGGACGGTTCTCTACTCCTCCCCACACCCCACCCTGGCTCCATTTTAAGTGATGAACACACTAAGGCAATGAATGACAGCTGTGGTCAGTGTTCCCTGGGACAGGACTTTGGGCTGAAGATAAAGTGGGCAGGGGCTTTTTAAGGAATGCCCTTGGGATGCATACCCATGGAAGGGAGGAGAGGACGCAGGACTGGGGAGGTCTGCCCTACAGGGTTCTGAAGTTCGGGGGACTTTGTAGAGCTATCCCGAGATGGAGTGAAGGGGCAGCCCTTTATGCCTTCATGGCCATCGGTCATCAAGTGGGCAGTGCTTGTCAGCCAGTGGTTTTCCTGGAGGGCTGTCTGCATAGTACTTCTGCAGCTGGAAGGGAGTACTTTGTTCCACAAGGGGGATCTGGGCAGTGTGTCATGGAAAACACTGCAGTGAAGCACCATTCAACTCTCCTGCCAGGCTGATTAAACTGTGCCCAGTGCTGCGTTTTGTGCCACAGAGAACACCTAACGTGCAGGGTGTGGCTCTTAGATAGTGGCACTCTGGCTTGAAAATCCATGAGAATGGTGTGCACTATACTCTAGCATCCACATGTTAATATGGAGGAAGTTCAGAGAAAGGAGCCATCTTGGGAGATGGTCCTGGAATGCTTTCTGGAGGAGGTGAGGATTGAACTACCAGTGAGTAGTTCTGAATCCTACTATTCCAGGAGGATTTGGAAGGGAGGTGGGAGGGTGTCGGGACAAGAGGAGCATGGACATCACAGCTAAGCAGGCGTTGGAGCCAGAGACTTCCAGAAACAGAACCAGAAGGCTAGAGTTCTGCATAGCCACAACCCCCAACCAAACTAAATAAATAGAAAGGAAAAGCAGGAGCCTGCAGACTCCTGAGGACCTGGGTGCAGACTGTTAGTCTCCACAGACCCTGCAGGCTCTGAGCCCAGCCTCTCAACCTTGAGAGGAGGTGGCTAATGGAGGCATTGGCGGTCATCGCACCATGCCCGTGTGGCTGGGCAGACGGGAGTGCCTTCTGCAAATTAATTTGTTTCATTAAGTGAGGTCTCAGAGCGGTTAATTTACTCCATGTGCAAAGGAAACTGAAAGGAAGAAGGAAGCAGTACCTTGGCCATCCCAGCTAGTGTCAGATTGCCCTGCGGGTCGAGAGGCGGGGAGCAGGCTGTCTCCTGCATAGCTGGGCTGCACGCTGGACATTGCAGGGTGGTCACAGCCCACAGCTGCCCTTGCTGTCTCTGTCCTACAGTTGACCGTGACTATGTCTTGGCATCCTCTAATTGTGAAACCAGTCAAAAATCTTGTTCCTCCCCCTCTTCCTCTGCCAAAATGTACCCAAACCTAAGTGTCAGCCCTCAGATTTGCATTCACAAGCTCTCTGTGACATCACTTCAGTCACTGATAAAAATGAATAAGACATTTGGGATTAGTGGTGATGGCTGTGCCATGTTGCAAATAGACTAAAAATCACTTTATATATAAAGTAATTATGTACTTAAAAGGGAAGAATTTTGTGGAATGTGAATTATATCTCAATTAAAAAAAATTTTTTTTTCAATGAATAGGGCAGGGCCCATGGATGAAGTGATGTAGCAAGGGAAATACCCCTTCAGACTGGATGTTTGCAGGTTTCCCCATTTATCAGGCCAGTAACTCTTTCAGAAAAGGACATAGAATTGGTTTGGTGGTACTCGGTCTCTGGGAAGCTGTGCAAGCTATTAGTGATCTAAACTGTCTGTTTAGAACCTCTTTAGATGAGGTGATGTGTATTATTTTCTGATTTTTGAAAATTGGATTATATGTGTTTGTGCCTAGCTACAGTCTCTAGTACTTTCGTTGTGTTATTCAGGGTTTTCCAGAAAAACAGAACTAATAGACTATATTGAGGGGAAAAGGACAGACTGACTGCAGGGATTGGCTCACGAGAGACCAAGAAGCCCCTTCCTCCACTGCAAACTGCAGAACCAGGAAAGCCAGTGGTATCATTCATTTCAAAGCCAAGAGCCAGGATGACAGTAAACATACAGGGTGTTGCAGTATGAGATAGTCAAGGGCAGGGTAAGATGAATGTCCCAGCTCAAGAAGAGAAAAAGAGCAAATTCTCCCTTCCCTGCTTATCTCATTCTATTCAGGCCCCAACATGGGTGGGGCCAACCCACATTGGTGAGAGCAATCTTCACTAAGTTTACTGATGCAAAACATCCTCACAAACACACCCCAAAATGTTTTACCAGTTATCTCTGCATCCCTTAGCCCAGTCACACATAAAATTAACCCTGGATTAACCCTGTTCTCCAGGATTCCTCAGACATGGTCAGGGGCTGCTTATGGCCTCATGTAATGATCTCTCTTGTCCTGACCAATATTGCCCCATCACTCAGGCAAGAAGGTAAGAACTCAGAGCACCTGTTGCTCTCCTGTGATCTTCTCCTAGGCCCTTGGCATCCTACAGATGCTCCGGTGGAGTCTGCCTTTTCTGGGTCAGCTCTTATTCTCTCGTGAAAAGCAAACTTGAAGTTGGGCAAGACTGCTTTCTTTTAGCCACCTCTTAATTCTGCATCATTGGCCCCATCAGTGGCCTCATGCTTTGCTCTGCCTTCTTGCTCTGAATATGAAAATATAATTTTAGAGTTATCATTGATATTTTTTAGCCCTACTTCTTGACTCTGCTCTGACTACCCCAGGCTTCAATTGTCGTCATCCCTGGTCATAACCATTCTAGAATGCACCTTACCCCTCTTTTGCACATCTGGCTTATGGCAAGGGCCCTAGGGGATACCCAATGCTTCCTGAAACCCTTCTCCTTTAAGTCACAGCTGCTGTCCAGAGCTTGCTGCTCTCTTTAGCATCTCACATCACTCCACCAGTCATGGGGTCCTTCATCCTACAAAGATGACTAAGTCCCCCAGATCTTGCCCAGTAGGAATTGATCAGGGGAGTCCTGCATCTACCTGTCAGCTCATTCACACAAGTTGTTAAGTTAGCCCTTTTGGAAGTACAGTCGATCCTCATTACTCGTGGATTTCATATTTGTAAATTCGCCTACTTGCTAAAACTTAATATGGAACACCAAAGTCAATACTTTGTGTGAGTTGCTCAACCTACAGGATCCCAGCTGAGGTCAGGCAAGGTGACACTTAGCCTTCTTGTTTTAGCTCTTTGTTTTGTAAATAAGGATCCTTTTCATGGTATACTTGGTGCTGTTTTTCACTTTTTGGGGTGAATTTGCTGTTTAAAATGGCCCCTAAGAACAGTGCTGTAGTGCTTTGTACTGTTCCCAAGAGCAAGGAGGCTGTGACGTGTTAGATGAGCTTCATTCAGGCATGAGTTATAGTGCTGCCGCTGTGCGTTCAATGTTAACAAATCAACAGTGTATAATAATGTGTCTTCGCAGGGAAACACACATACAACAAGGTTATGTATTGATCCATTGGTGACCAGAGGCTGGCAGGAAACCAACCCTATATTTCCCCTAGGAGTCAGTGTTCCCTACTTCAGTATTTGTGGTGACATTATAGAACTATGGTAAATAATGAGAATCAACTGTACTTGCCCTTTAAAATAGAGCAGAGAGATGTTGGTGGTAAAGGAATAGGTTGTGAACAATAGAATTTTAGACTTGAATGATTGATCTTGTTCCGCTGGTGGTGGCGGCAGAGCTGGAGGCTGAGACGGGGGTCAGGCGGGACACTTCCTCTGATGATTCTCCTGCCTGGTTTCCCTGAGCAGGCCTCTGCGTCATTTGCACCATCCTGGGATGACACCACTGCTGAAGCCCTGCAGATGGCTCAGCCCTGCAGTGACTGTCACTGCCACCCTGTCATCAGGAGCCCAGGGACCGCGAGACAGATCCATGCTCACATTGCCCACGGTTTGTCTTTCTACCCAGCAAGGAAATTGCCCTCATTAAGTCCCTGCTAAAGATAGATAAGAAAATGGGACAGGCAAACCCCCACCTGGCAGGCAGCCCTGTCAGATTCTAAGCAAAATGAGTCCGATAGGAATTATTTTTAGGATCCTTCTCCTCCGCCCTCATGCACACCCCCAAGCAGCCTCTCTCTTGGAAAGAAGAGCAGCTCATTTCTTTAAGCCAGATGTCCAGGGCCATCTCTGATAGACGCCCCTGATGGGCCTAGAGAAGACCCCAGGCTCTGTACAAATGTGACGCTCCAGATGCTCCTGTGGACAGCGCAGCTGCCTCAGCCTGGGCAGAGCCAGCTGTGGAGCCATCCCCATCCAGGCTGGCCCAGCGCTTGCCTGTGAGTGATGTAGCTTCCCTGGATCTCCAGGCTCAGGACTTCTCTCACTATCACATATCACATTTTGTGGGCTACAACGCTCTGGGGTTCCTCATTCAGCAGGACCCACATCTATGTGAGGGCCACATGGGCGCAAGAGGTGACCGCAGTGCGTTTTGACAGAGCCTCTGGGAGCCGACTCTGCGCACAAGGCAGTGAGCATCCCCCAGTTCTATACCCACCGTTGGAAAGCTGAGCATTGTTCTTTCTGGATCACCCTCATCCTTTTCCCCAGCTGTTAGAACTCACTCAGACCCCTTAAGCCACTGTTTGTAAACCTTTTTAATCTCACTGCACACTTGAACCTAGTTAAACCTCCACAGTACACTTAAATTATGTTGATCAAAAAAAAGAAAGTGAGAAAATAAAAGGAATATACTTACTGTGCTTTGAACTGCTTTCGAAAATAATTAATGATCTTTAAAAATTTTCACAGCACACCTAAGATTCTCCATTGGCACACCAGCATGCCACGCCACACCAGCTGAAAGTCCCTGCCTTAACCCCTAAATAGCAAAGAAAAGACACGCAGGGCAAGCAAAGTGACTGAAGAGGAGGCAGCAGGCACACACCTTGCAGCCTGGAGGGCAGGAGGGCTGCCAACTGGGAAATTGGCCCAAGGGAGACAAATGCCCTCTCACAGGGTCTGTGCCTAGATGGGATGGAGACTGACATCCCAGAGCAGAGATTTCCTCCTTAGAGATCTCCCAGACACTAACCCCCAACCCTTTGTCCCTCACTGGATCCCAAGTGGGCCCCGCCCTGCCTGGGGGCAGTGTAGATGGTCCAGGCCCTGGACCGGGCTCGCATGGCTTCCAGACCAGGCCATCCCTCAGCAGCCAGGGGACCTGGGGAAAATAAGGACCCTGGTCAAGCCATTCTTCTTGTCCTCCCAAAAGGCCCCAATGTGCAGCCTGCGAGAATGCCACCCAATGATACATGATCCTGTGCCTGGCTCTGAGTCAGTCCTCACAGGCCACGTGTCCCCTCTCCTGGGACCCTCCACCCTGGCAGTGCGTAGGGAAGGAAGGACACCAGACCAGGAGTCACACAGTCTAGGTTTTTATCCTTGTGGATGGTCCAGGGCAATTCCCTTACACTGGGGGGCCTATAGTTTTCTCAGCTATAAAATGGGGTTCTAAGTCCAACTCTAAAACGAGTGCAAGACCAAAAACAAAAAAGAGTACTTTCCAGGAATATTCCATTCCTAAACTGTGGGGTGAACAAGACAGAATGAGAGCTCCTCCAGAGGCTGCTGGGGCTTTCCGTGCAAATAAGCAGTGTCCTGTGCATCTCCAGCCCAGCCCAGATGCCCTGTCCAGAAAGTTCCAGAAAGTCAGGCAGTGTCTGCTGCTCCTATGCACTTTTCTCCCCCAGCTCTGGTCCAGGGCTGTGCACTCCCAGTCCCCTGCCCTCTTGAGATCAGATGCTGCAAGGGACCTCCTCACTCCTAGGGGCACGCGTCCCGCTATGCTCATGGGGGTAGCGGGTTATGTGTGCCGTGGGTTCTGAGGGTCATGATGCTGGGCCCACAGCAATCCTGGGCCAACCTCAGCCCAGCCTGGAAGCCACTTAGTGATTTCACCAGCACTCCCAGGGCACTCACTGTGCCCAGGTCATGGTTCGAACCTTTTACAAATATTAGTTCATACAATCTTCTTAACAACCCTAGGAAGGAGATGCTATTTTTATTTCCATTTCACAGATGAGGAAAGTAACTTGCCCAGAGAAATGAAGCACCCAAAGTGGTCTGGCTTCGGTACCTGCGCTCCTAACCCACTCTCTGCTGGGAACCTTCCCTTTGTTCCTCCTCTGTATATTCAGCTGCCCCTTGCCACGCCCCTCACTGCCCTCTCCATGTACCACCTGACTTCTAACCCGACTGACTCACATGCGAGGGAATGTGTGATCCTCCTTGGGGGAGGGGAGCTACTGTTCCCATGGACTGAGGGCTGCTGCATAATTCAAATGAATGAATGAATGCATAGTGAGATTTGAGATGGGACCCTTAGACAGGGCTTCCCACTTTCCCTCCTTCTGTTCCCCTTAACTAGATCAGTGCTGCCCTTGGAATGATTCATGAGTAGACATGTTTAGGAAGTCCCTGAGGCAGATCACACGGGGACCCCACTTGGTGAGCAGCCAGAAGAAGGGTGGTGAGAGTTCTGCAGTGGTGGACATCTCAGGGGAGGGCAGTATGGCTAGGGGAGCTCCCTCCAGCTGTCGGCTCCCCCAGTCCTAGCATAGGTCTAGGGCATAGGGGTGCCTTTGACTCCCTAAGGCTCCCCAGCAGTGATGGGGAAATAGTTGTTAAAAATACCAGAGCCTTCCTGCCTGGGTCAACATTTACCCTGAGCTCTGAGAGTTATTTCTGAGTCTTCCCAGTAATTTAATTTTAGCCATTTATTCCAATGCATTTGTTTGGGGGAAGCCAAGGTGGCCTCTATTATGGTTTGGTGTATTTTGGGAGGCCCGGTTTCCAGAAGTGATGCAGGGGCTCAGTTAGGAAAGACAACAGCAAACAGAAATAAAATGACTCTTGAGAGGATGAGCCCTTGGGTCCCCAGAGGTGGTACTGTACTTCGTACTCATGGAGAAATTAAGATGAAGGTGTCCTTTGGGTGCCCAGTGTAGTCATCTCTGAAGTGGCAGCTCGTGCCACATCTCAGCTGTCTGAGCACCTGCAGGAGTCTTAGTGTCCCTCTAATTGAGGGCTGGATGGAGCTGCCCATGCTTATCAGCTCAGCCTGTAGAGGCAGAAGCACAAATAGCCTGAGCAACAGCAGCAGACAGGTCCTGATCAATGGCAGGCTCTGCAGGGCCACCTGGTAGGTGGACACCCAAACTCACCAAGAGTGCCTTAGAGGAATCACTGGCTAGCTCAGCCCTTTCAATAGGCCTTCAGAAGCCCCTCCCAGTGCCCCTCTAACCCCCATGCTCCTGTAGACCCAGCCTGAGCCACCCGCCTTCAGCCCTGCCCCCACCTGTCCTCCCACCCATTGTCCTCACTCATTGTGTTCTCCAGACCCCAGTCCTCTCGCGAAGGAACAGACCTGGCTCACTCCTGCCCTGCGCTGGCCAGCCACTGTGCCGCCTCCGCCCCTCGCACCTGACTCTTGTTCTTGCTGGCTTCCTCTTACTTTGCAGGTTCTGCCCCACTCCTTCCCACTCCCCCCACTCATTACCATTCAAATCCCTAATCATCCTCCCTTGATCCTTGTCCCTGACCTTCCGTGCAGTAGCTGGGTGGGGATGGGGTGGGGGTCATGCCTGGCACAGTCATAAAACTTTCCCTGCACGCGTGAGCACCCGGCTCACCTGGAGCAGGTGCAGCCACTGGGGGTTTTGGCGTGGAGGACACTCATTCATTTCTGGGAGGGTAAGTCCCTGTACTCTGAGTCACCCCTGCTGCATAATCTGCACCGACACCCCTCCTGCAGGAATACGATTGCTCTTGAATTGACTTTGAACTCTGTCTTTCAGCTTCAAGGGGAGGATTTGGTGGACAAAGGATCCAGTTTCAGGCGAATTGCTTGCCAGGGCTGATACTGAACTCAGGAAAAGACGTGTGTGGACTTGAAACAAAGATGGGAAATGTTTTTAGAAAGAAGAAAATATGATACGGGGCCATGTGCATGTTTGGTCTGGTGGCCTGTGTGGCCAGCAAACACGTGTTCTAGGTTGGCTCTGCATGTCAGGGAGCAGATGGCTTGGCCTGGTCACCCTGAACAGGAAGCCTGGTGCCTTTGAGCTATGAGCTGCAGCCAGGGTGCAGAGAGGCTGGGTGGGTGCCGGGGCAGGATTTTGACTTTTCCCTGATATTGCAGAGGGTTGGGGGTGCTCAGTCAGGAGCAGGGCAGAACCCACAAAGACTGTCCCAATGTCCGTCCTACATCCCCTCCTAGGACAGCAGAGGAGTCTCTGCACGCTTGCCTGGCCAAGCCCCAGCATGTGTCGTCTGAGCTTCCTTACTCTGAGACACTGAGGAGACCATCTCTGCCTCCTTGCCCACCTCCTTTGGGGAGGACAGTGACGAGCTCCCAGCACCCTGTACTCTCAAGCACCCCCCTGTACCTCAGATTTACTGCTCCTGCATCCCATCCTGTGAAGTGGGGTGTGTCAGCAGTTAATCTGCCTTAAAATGAATATCCCATTGATATTCACGAGTGAACTTGGCATTTTCACTCATGTCTTCCATGATTACCTAGAGTTAAGAGAATGATCTAGTCTCCAGCACGCTGAGAAGCGTCTATGGCTTGGGATAGGGGGTGTCATGTTTTCCAAAGGCAGGGGTTTTCGCTCTTAGATGCCCGCAACGTCCCATTCGAGGCAAACACATGCTTTACCTCTCCCTTCATTGCCTGGGAATCACAGAGCATGAGCCACTGCGGGGCCCACCTTCTAGCAAATGTGTCAGTGGCCCCTTGAGTGTGCTGAGTTCTCCAGACCTGTTCGAGTCTTGTTACTCATGTGTAGCCCCAGGGCATCCCTTCACCTCTCTGAGGCGTGCTTCTCCTCTGTAAACGGAGCATCCACCTTGTCCTTTGAACTTGCAGCGCAAAGGATATGATGCTCAGGAAGCAGAGAAAGTGTCAAAGGCTACACAAACATAAGTTTGTGTCTGAGTTATACACCTTTGTGTTTCTAGTTGTGTGTAAATGTGTATGTGTGTGTGATTGCTCTCGGGACTCTGCCAGTCATCATTTCCCATGACAGTTTGCTGGAAATGAAGCGTGGTCTTGATGTCTGTAGTCATTATCTTATTGCAGCGTAACAAATTGCCCCAAAACTTACAGCTTAAAACAAATATTTATGATCTTACACGGTTTCTGGGGGCCGGGAATCCAGGGGCAGCTCTTGAGATTGTGGGGGGATGCAGATGTCTAGGCTGTGCGGGGCGGGGGAAGGAACAGCTTCAAGCTCACCCCCAAGGGTGTTGGCAGGTCTCAGTTCCTCACTAACTATTGGTCACAGGGGGGCCTCTTCACAGGGCTGCTCATGACATAGCAGCTCGCTTGTCCCAGAGTATGGTCCAAAGGAGAGACAGACGCCAGGATGGAAGCTGCAGTGTTTTTACAACCTGGTCTTGGAAACGTCACACAGTCACTTCTACCATATTCTGTTGGTCACACAGACTAACCTTGGTGCGATGTGGGAGGGACTATGTAAGGGTATGAATTCCGGGAGATGGGGCTCCCTGGGGACCATCTTGGAGGCTGTCTGTGACAGCACATCCTCTTGGCCCCAGTGATTCACATCCCTCCGACGTGCAGAATACACTCACCTCTCCCAGCGTCTCATGTGTGTCCAGAATCTCATCATTCTAGACCATTCTCAGATGCAGATGAGGCTCTCAGGGCATAGTTCCTCAAATACAGCTTCTCTGCGACAGTCCCTTCTGGATCTACATGCCTGTGGTTTAAGGAGGCAAGTTTGCTCCCCCTTTGCCCCCCATTGACACACGCACATCCCAACATTGGGACAGGCATGGGTTAACTGCCATAACTACACTTATTCAAAAAGGAATGAAGTGAGAAGCACATAGTGATTGTTGGTGCACAGCGGTTCTGGAACCCAGACAGGCCAATGTTGGAAGTTCCTTGATTAGAACTCGGTCCTGTCCTGCCCGGGACTTATTCTGCATGGCTCATGTCTCCTCCCTCTGCCATCAGGGTCCCTCATGAGATTACAGTCAAGTCATTGGCCCAGTGAAGACTGGGGGCTCTTGGTTCTGCCTCTGAGTCATCCTTCCTTTTCTATGAAAAGTACCATGTGTCTGCAGCCAGTCGGTTTCACAGCTCACTTCCTGCTAGCAGAATGGTGGAGGTCCAACAGCTTCTTTTCATTTTGTACAGTGCTCATCCCTTCCAGCCCAAATTGTCAATGTTTCCACTGATAACACTCTTGGAAAACTTTTATTTTTTTATTTTTTTAAGAAGTTTTATTTATTTATTTATTTCAGTTTTTGGCCGGGACTGGATTTGAACCCACTAGCTCTGGTATGTGGGACTGGCGCCCCACTCCTTGAGCCACAGGCGCTGCCCACTCTTTGAAAACTTTTATGGGTCTTCTGTGAACCCTGTTGGGCCTGTTCCACTAAATAAAAGCCCACCCACAAATCCCTCCAAGATCATCCCTCCTCTACTTGGGGCTTCTGCTAAGGAACAGAAGCCATAAGCTTCTTAGGAGCTTTATTGTTTGACTGAGAAGATCTTTAAAATCCCTCCAAATCTTTACAGAGCTTTCTGTCCGACTGAATAGTACTCAGAGGCACCTCCTGTGATCTTTCTAAGATTTTTCTACAATCTCTTGATAAAAAATTTTGTAGCCACACCCTCAGCCTTGTCTTTGGACCATGCTCTTCTGAGAGTGCTTGGATTTGATCTTTACTCAGAAGTCATTTTAGCATCATTCGCTATCTGGAAAGTCTGGGATTCTTCAAAACTAGCAAGTTCTGGTTTCTTTAACAGTCCCTCGTTTAACTTATCTCTCTCCTATCATGTGTTACTATACCCAGCAAGAAAAACCCAGGCAGCCCCTACCACACTCTAGCTAGAGAGCTCTTAGCTGGATTGTGTGAGTTGTTAGGTATGTTTTCTATTTTTCACATAACTAAGAGAAAATGTTGCTAAACATTCTGCTACTGCAGAACAAGAACCCTCCTCCTCCAGTTCCCAGTAACACATTATAACACTTTTCTCACTTTTCTTAAAGTTCCCACCAGCAGCGTCCTCAAAGTTCATGGTTCTACTGACTGTCTTCATGGAGCTTTTCACTACTACTCACTTCAAAATCCTCTGACAAAAAAAAATTAAAATTAAATAAAGTAAAACAAAATTTAAAAATCCTTCTGGCCCCTGCCCAGTACCAAAGCTACCCCTCAAGTTTTAGAGTTTTAACTATGGCAGCACCCCACTTCCAAGTACCAAATGTTATATCAGTGATCTCTTGCCATGTAGCAAATTACCCCAACATTTGGCAGCTTAAAACAACCACCATTTATTATCTCACACAGTTTCTTGGGGGCAGGACCCCTGAAGCAGCGTGGCTGGGTAGTTCTGGCTCAGGGTCTTCCATGAGATTGCTGTCAAGTGGTTGGCCTGGATTGCAGTCATCTGAGACTTGGTTCAGATGGGACGGGAAGAGCTACTTCCAAGCTCACTGACGTGGTTGGTGGCAGGCCTTAGTTCCTCACTGGTTGTTGGCTAGAGGCTTCAATTCCTTGCAATGTGGGCCTCTCGGTAGGGTGTTCATGATAGAGTGAGTGGTCTAGAGAGAGAGAGAAAAGCTGGCTGCTTGGGTCTTTCATAACCTAATCTCAAAAGGGACATACCATCCCTTCTGCTATATTCTGTTGGTCACACAAACTACCCCTGGCAATGTGGGAAGGAACTATACAAGGGTGTGAATGCCAGGGATATGGACCACTGGGGCTGTCTTTATCTGTTTCAGATTCCTTCCTTTACCATTGCTCCCCTCAACCCCACATACTTAAAATGACTTAGTGAAACTTACCAATAACTTTGAATGGGTTGAGTTTTTGTGTATTTTGGTTCAACTTCAGACTTTTCTGAGAATGCTCTCCTTTCCCTGTCCTCGCCTCTGTATATCCACCCTCCCTGCCCATGGTTCCTCTCCTCAATAGAGCGTGAGTTAGAATATTTTCTCCTTGGTGGTTTGGAGCCAAGGGATGCTATTGCCTGAGCTTTGGAACATACTTGACCCCCAGGAGGTCCTGCAGGTAGATCCAGGAAAAGGGAACTTTCCAAGGTACACACTTAACCCGCCCATCTCCACACACAGACACACACTCACACATATAATTATGTTCCCTTAAACTCTATAATCTCAATGATTATAAAAGGTTGGGCTTTAATTGGAAGCATATTGAAATACTTGAATCTGTTAGACCCAGACAGGGAAGGCTTCCTTGGGTAGACAGGGGAATAAACCAAGTGTTGATAACATAAGTGAAGATGTCTTGCCCAGCCTTTCTCATTGCTTCCCCGCAGTAAGCCATGGGGACAGGTAGAACAAGTGCTAGTGTCCCCATTAAAAGAGTGGGGTACGTGATACTCAGAGTAGCTATGCAATTTTCTCAAGGCCTTGCAGAGCTGAGGCCAGTTGGACGCATCAGGGCATCCAGTTCTTTTCCACAGAGTTCGGAGACACTGGCCCTTGCAGGAGTCTTACACTTCTTTTCCACCCATTTGAGTGGTGGAGTTGTGGTGGTCTGGAGTTGTCTGCCTGTCTGGGGAGGGTGATCCTGCCTAGGACAGAAGAACAGAGACCGTAGGGGTTCAGAGTACTAGCAGAGGAGAGAATTCCCCTAGGCCTGGGAATGTCTGGCCGGCATGATGAAAGAGGGTGGCGTGCCACCATGGAGGGACACCGGCAGTGGACAAAGAGGACCCCCTTTCATCTGCTCCTTCTGATCCACCCAGGTGCCCTCACCCACATTCTGAAGTCATCCTGGGAGGAGAGCTCAGGTCACAGTGGGGTCACTGAAATGAGCAGTGACAGTCCCCTTTGCCTACAGCTGTACCGCCTATCGAAGTCGCCTCCTGCCGCCTATGCAATTTATACTCATTACTGTTGAACAAAGTTACTGTTTCAGTGGTCCAGTCACACTGGCCACGTTCCAAGGTGGGGTGCGTGTGGCGAGTGACCACTGCGGTGGACCACACAGCCGTAGGGACATTTCCATCACAGCAGAAGTTCTGTCAGTTGGCCCTGGTCTGCAGACTGGCGTGGAGAGCCAGGTGGTTGGGGGAGGAGAGAAGAGTGGACAGTAGTCTGGGAGGATCTGGGGAGAGGTGAGGGTTCCTGACGGTGAGAAAGGGGCTCAGGAGTGGTGTGTGGGCCCTGCCGGGGCTCAGGGAGTGTTCCCTCCTCTCGAGCTGCAGCTGGGAGAGCAGGATAGCACCCACTCTGCTGGGGTCCGAAGCTCACCAGGGCCACCTCCTATTCGGCCTTCACTCAGAAGCTTCAGGCCCCCTCTGCAGGCCACCAGGACCCCTGAGAGCTATGAAGCCTTCCCCAGAGCTGACAGGAATGTCTGAGAGTTGAGTATAAACTTTCAATTGCAGAAGATTGATCCAGGACAAATGTTTCAGAACAGGGAGTTTCTGGAGAATAGAGAGGTCCCCATTCTCCCAACTACCCACCCGCTATTGCCTTTGTCACCATATCCCCTACACTCGAGTAGAACTCTATTAACCATCTCATGCCTGGAGAACTCTGTACACAAACCGTGTCTCCAGCTGTGCATCCCTTGTGGCCACCCAGCTCCACTCAGAGACCTAGTAAGGGCTTGTTTGTTTGTGGCAAGGGAATGGGTGTATGGATGGATGACATTTCTTCAAGTAAAAATTGTCTGTGACAACAAAACCTATCATCCAATAACAGAAGACCTCCTTCATTTTAATTTGGTTGGGGCCAAAGACCCACCTGCCCCTCCCACAGTGATTTTGTTCCACTTATCACAATAGTAACTATTGAAGATACTCTTTGTAGTGTGCCTTGTATACTGAGCTCTCTGGTCGGATTAAGGATCAGGTAACTTGTTCTGAAAGGACCAGATAGGCTCTCCAAGCACAGGGTCTCTGTCCTAATGATACCGCTCTGCCGTGGTAGCATGGAAGCAGTCAGAGACAACCCTTGAATGAAAACAGCTGTGTTCCAATAAAACTTTATTTATACAGACAGGGGGTGGCCTTAGGTGGCCATCCCTGAGGTAGATTATCACAAATTTTCCAACAATCCCAAAGAGAATGAAATCTACGTTCCTACCTTATAGCTGAGGAGACCAAGATGCAGCAATGTGAAGCCACCTGTCAACTGTGCTTACATGCCCTTTGAGACAGAGCCAGGTTCCCTGAGGTACATTTTGATATGGAGGCTGTGGAAGGCCTTGCCAGATGCTGCCATGGGAGACCTCAGGATCTGGGGGACCTGGAAATGGCCAGTGATACACCCTAAGGGGTAGCAACAGGACTGCAAAGCTTGTAGGAAAACACAGAGGTGATGTTTTCCTGGCTTCCCTAAAGACGGGGCAAGGGAGTAGAGCCAGGAGGACAGTGCCCAAGCAGAGTAGGTTTCACCTCAGTGACACGGCTGCCCAGCCCAGACACTGCCCTGCATGGAACTCTCTGGGCCCAGCACAGAAGCTACTGCAAAGCCGTCCCCGTCAGTGGGAGCCTGAAGCTAAAACAGCAGCCCAAAGCATCCCCAGGCCTAAGAGAGGTCCCTTTCTTGCTCTTGGTACCCGTCCTTCCCCCCAACCCCCTCCAGACCTAGTCGTCTTGTTCACCCTCCTTGAGTTCTTTTGGACTACAGCATTGCTGTCCTCCAGACAAGGTGGCCCAGCCTGCGTGGCCCTTTGTGTATCCTTCACCCTCCGCAGCTGTGTCGTGGAGGGCTGGGGCCAGGGTCTCCATTGTGTGTGTATGCAGAAGGAGGCACTCACTGGCGTAAGCAAGTCTCAGGGTTTTATTTGTGTCCTCCTGGAGGCCATCAGAAGGAGGGGGAAGGTGGAGGAACATTGTCCTGAGAGGCACTAGGGGGCTTATTGCCTGAACTTCCATTATTTGTGCCTTGTTTGGGTTAAAAATCCACATTCTCTGTGGTCCCTCCCAAAGCTTAGGTGCCCTGAGGGAGGTGTTATGGCAAGGCACACCGCCACCGCAGCTCTGTGATGAGTTTATCAAGTTTGTGGATTACAGATAAGGACAAGTGGCCAGGAGGAGCAGAGAGGGAAGTGAGGGAGGTGGCAGTGGAAGTGCAAATCAAGCTTGGTCCCCCAAAGATGGAGCCTCATGCCTGCCTCCCTGCCAGCCCTGGGAGTCATTAATCCCACAGACCCCAGCCGTGGCCCAGGGTTGCTGGAGTAGGAAGGGAGGTTCCGTGAATGCTTTTCACAGGCCCAGGTCTGGGCCAGGCACTCAGGGAACTTCCTATCTAGTTGGAAAGAGCAGATGAAGATACAAGTCACACTTAGTAACACCCTGCTCTGTGGGTATGCGTGTGTACATGTGTGTACATGTGTGTGTGGTGTATATGTGCGTGTGTGTTTATGTACACATGCGAATCGGTGCATATGTACCCATTTGCATGTGTGCAGTGCATTTGTGCACATGTTATGTTTCTGTGTGTCTGTGTACATTTTGTGTGTGCCCAGTTCATGTATGTGTGTATGTATCTGTACACGTGTGTATATGTGTGTGTGTGTGTGTGAGAGGGAGAGATAGAGAGTGGTAGTATAATGTAGGCCTTAAGGTCCTAGGACTTCAGAGAAAGGAAAGGTTTCTGGGGTTTGGTGTAGCCATGAAGCCTTCCTAGAGAGAGTGGAACCTGATCTGTGCCTTTAGTGGGGCTGGGCAGAGGGCAGGGGAGGAATGTTCCTGGTAAGTGACAAGTAGAGGCGGAGGTCCAGAGGTGGTCATCCACAGCCACTGGACAGGCTGACCTGACTGCAGGGGACCCTGGTGAGGAGAGAGGGCTAGGCAAAGCTCTCTGCAGAGGGCTGCGAAGAGTTAGACCCACATGCCGAGCTGTGGGTACATCTGCCTGGCACGCAAATCTGCAGGCTGCAAGACCAGCGACACGTCACTGGGGGGACAGCAGGTGCACAGGCACAGGGCTGGAAGGCATGTGTCATGTGGAGGATGCAGGGAAGGCATGTTAAGGCTGGAGAGAAGGAGACAAGACCGGAAGCTGAGAGTAGGCAGTGAGGAGGAAGGAGGACTGGGCATCTGAATAAGGTCTGTGTCTCCAGCATCCAGAGGACCCTTGGAGTTTTTTGTCTTGAGTCCCAGAGCCTAGTTCCCTGTTAAGCTGGAGTTTATAGGATTTTTGCTGGTGATCATTTCCCCAATCAAAATAATCAAAATACAGTGGAATCGCCATAGTTAACCACCTCCCTACATTGGCCTCCTTGGTTGACCAAAGTTTAGATCGCACATGCACCGCATGCAGCACAGTAGGCCCAGTTCCTTATGCTGACCACCTCTTTATTTTGACCAGTTTGTTACAGTCCCTTGGCCGGTCAACTTATAGAGATTCTACTGTGGACGATGATCAAGATTTGAGATGCTTCCATCTAAGGGTGCTTAGGTCTGCGAGAAAGGATAGGTGCTCCCTTTCCTTCTGCAGTCCTCCCTGGGAGCTCCAGCCATCAGTCCAGGGAGGAGATAGTAAACACTCCATAAATGTTTGTGGCGGGCAGAATGGGCTGGTTGTGATCCACAGGTCATGGGAAGCGGAGGAGTCGGGAAGGGCACACCCGGGTGGTCTGGTGGTTAGGATGGCCTCGTTCCTGGGAATGGTCGCCACGAAGCATTTTCTCTGGCTTCTCCATAGCAGCAACTGTTCCTTTCCAGAGTATTATGAAAACCTGCAATTACCAAGTCGTCTCTGGGTGGGAGCATTCAGATCTCTCCTTCTTTCTTCCAAGATACATTGAGTCAAGACCCGGTCAGTGCAGAGGGTGGGTTCCTCTCCCACATTCCTTGCTGCACAGCCCCATGGGGCTGTGGTTAATAAGCCTGGTGATTATGTATTTCACGTCTGGGATGAGGAAGGTAGAGGGCTTGGGCGAGTGCCTGTGCCTGTCCAGGCTCAGAAGCAAGCTACCGCCTATGCTCAGCATGCTCTGGGGCCACTCAGCAGATGCCACAATGTCCCTGGGGTTTGGGTACCCCTTCTTCCTCCAGCTGCGTGGGCGGAAGCCTGAGCTGTGGATGGGAGCTGGGAGAGGACTCTGCACAGGAATGTGTGGCACGGGGTGCTCCACTTAGGCTGCCTCTTTGGGATGGCCCAGAGTCCTGCTCTCTCCTGTTCTCCCAATGATTCTCCTTCTGGGCATACTCATTTCCTGGCCTCTTGTCTTTACATGTGTGAGTTGTGGTGAGGGTCATGAAGGGAGAAGGAAAAGCATTTACAATAGGTGGCTCCAGATTTGAAATTTTCACAGTGGAAAAAAAAAAAATAGCCCTTATGGGCGAGGAACTTTCTAGATCTGCCCCACCATGGCCAGTGAGCCCCCAGACCCCAGAGAGCCCTCCTGGGGAAGTTCACATTGGTCTAGCCTTAGGTAGGCAGAGCATAAGGAGCCTTCTGTCTGGGTAGCCTGAGCTTGGCCTCTTCATCCTGGGCTCTGAGCAGCCACAGGATGAAACTCTCATCTCTACCTCCTTCCTCCAAGAAGCAGCTGGCTGTGTCTGTGGCTTGGCCAGGAGTGGGTTTGGGTCAAACCTCTGCCCATCATGTTCTCATGGACCATAGCACCCCTTTCAGGGCCCATAGAGACCTTCTTGTCCAGGGTCCTGGGTTTGCAGCGGGAGCCCAGAGGCTCCCCATGGGTAAACGCTTGCCATTGGCAGGGCCGGACTCTACCCTAGGTCTTCACTCCTGCCCTGATGCTGTTGCCAGCACTTGGCAGGTCCCCCTCTTTCTATTACCAAGAAGTAGGGAGTTCTTGATATTCAGAACAGGAAGAAACCACAAAATAATTATCTCGTAAGCTGCTGTGCTTGAATTCCAGGAGCTATTTGCTTCTTACCCAGAGTGGTGGTCCTTGTTAGAAAGCAGAATTGAACCTTAATACAGACAATTTTAAAAATATAAATCAATCAATAAAAAGGGAAAATAGGCCACCCTAAAAATCAAAAGCAGAAATAAAAATTAATGTTAACTGAAAAACAGCAAACTGGAAAAAAGTATATGTGGTATGCTATTGTTTCTAAACAGGCAGATACAAATATATATTCCTATTATATTAAAGATAATGAATGAATGGTTAAGCCATAAAATCAATAAACTGGTTATTTAAGGGATAAAAGAGGAAGCAATGTGATAGATGCCAGATGTCTTTAACACCTAGTTTTGCAGATTTGACTTTGGAACCATGTTAAATGTTTCACATAATTATAAATAAAAAATTAAATCAATGTAAAACCCAAACCTTTTGCTGTCCCAGAAAGCAGGCACCAGCACGAGCCAGGCAGGGTCCTCCAGGCTGCTCAGCATCCATGCTGCATGTCTAATAAACTTCTCAAAGTCGACTTTCCAAAACCAAGCTTCTGTCTGTCCCAAACCTGCCCCAGGGTTCTCCACCTCTGACGACTAGCTCCATCTTTGCAGTGGCTGAGGCCAAATGCCTGGCACACACCCTTGTTCCCAGCCCTTCTCTCCGCCCACAGCCAGCCCATCATCAGTTCCTGTAGGTCCCACCTTCCAAACAGATCCAGGACCCTCCCTCTCACTGCCTCACCCACCTGCTCACCAGGCCAGGGCCCCACTGGCTATCACTAGGATTACACCTATAATCTCACTGCTTCTTTGATCCTACCTTTAGAATGTCATTGATTTGCTCAGAACTCTCCAGCAGTTTCCTATTTCATGTAAAATAAGGGCAGCCCTTTCGGTGGTCTACCCGGTCCCAGACCATCTGGCTCCCATTACCCCTCTGACCTCATCATCTTCTTGCCCTCCAGTCACACTGCAGCAAGCTTCCACCTTGGGGCCTTTGCACGTGCCCTTCCCTCTACCTGGATTATTTGTGTACTCCTCTCCCCCTGCGCATCTTTGTTCAATATCACCTTCTCAGGGAGACCTTACCTCGAAGGGCAACTGCTGCTGGGGCGCCCCTCCCATCCCCCACATTCCCAGTCCTCCCGACATCCTCTTTCCATAGAACATCACATGCTCTGACATTGCACACAGCGCATTTGTTCTGTCGTCACCTGTATCTCCACAGTAGATGGTAAGCTGTGAGAGGGCAGGACTGCCGTCCGATGGTTCCCACCTGTACCCAGCACCTGGGGCAGAGCCCGGCAGACAGGAGATGCTGATTGAGCATCTCTCAAGTGAATGAGCAAATGGCCAAGGAGATAGCCTGCCCTGCCCAGAGTCATTTCCTTTACCCTCTCAGGGCCTTTCAGTACCTCAGTCCAGCCCAGTTGTTCGGGCTCCCTCCCTCCCTGCAGACCTCTCTACCGAGTCCAGAGAGAAGTCTGGTAGTAGCATGAGTCCAGATTTGAAGCAGGAAGCAAGGTCACTTCCCACTGTCCACTCTGAATAGTTGGTCAGCCTGTCTCTAAGGCTCCTCCCCCTGCCGGGGTCTATGACACTGAAGTTCTGTGAGTGTCACCGTCAGGATAGTATTAATTACTCTTCACACCACACAACACCAGTGAGGCAGACGGGATTCCTGCCAGAGCAGAGGAGGCTGTGGGGCAGGTTCATTGTGGGAAACTGGGGTCTTTGGGAGGACAAGCCTAACCCCCGAGCTGGACACCAGGTGTGCAGCCTGAAGGGCAGAATCCCTGCTTGATGGGCCCTGGGGGAATGTGGCGGGAAAGGCCGCAAGGGATGCTGCTCTGGCCCCAGCTCTGTGCTTCCTCACCCAGTGTTCTGTGGACTAACCTCTCTGGCCTGTCATTCCTTATCTCGGTTGCTGCTGTTATCATTAGCAAAGAGAACAGGGGCTTAGAGAAGTGCTTTCATTAACCCAGCTCCACACAGCTGGTGGCCACGGGTTGGAGTGGCTCTGCCTCTCTAGGCAGTGTCCCCTCTATTTAATATCACTTCACCCCTCACTCTCCTCCGGTAGGCACTGCCAGGCTGCAGGTACTCAGTGGACCCAAAGGACCGACTGGGCCCTGCCTTCACAGAGCTCTGCCAGCACTGAACCACCCGTCCATCAGCCACTTCGCTCCCCTGCCGACCAGGGCTGTGGTTAGAGGCCTGCCCCAGTTTCCCACCCAGAAGAAGCAGGCTCGCACAACTGTCCTCAGAGCCCCCTCTGCTCTCCTCACCTCCCTCTCACCTCCTCTCAGGCCATGTTCAGCACAGGAAGGGACATACGGGGCTCCTCTTGGGGAGCAGAGGGTCAAGAGTGCCGCTGGGACCCCGGTCCCTGGCTTCTGAAATGCCCTTCTTGCCCCCCAGCTTAGAAACCACATCCCCCTCCCCACAGCAAGAACCTAAACATTCATTTCCAGTTGAACCTGATACAACAGAAGGAAGCTAGACAGAGGCGGAAGAACTGAACGTGGTCCCTGCCTGCCTCCAGGGATGAACCACAGGCCATAAACACGGAGACATTTACTGTTAACACCAAGCTAAGGTCCTGGGGACAGAGAGGGCATTGCTCGTGGGTTGAGGTGACCAGGACTGTTTTCCAGAGGAGGTGGGACTTGAGCTTCCTGAGACCCAAGAGGAGATGTGCAGAGGCAAAGACGAGTGAGGAGGAAGATCAGGGGAACAGAAGAATGCTCCTAGGGAGGAAGGAAGGAAGGAGAAAGGCAGGTGACTCCCAGTGTCCACGGGACTCTTTCCAAGCCTTGAGACTCCCTGAAGAGCAAACAGAAGACTCAAATCCCTTGCGAATGTCCCCCATAGGAGCTGCAGCCCTGAGGTCACCTGGAAGAAACTGAGCTTGCCACAGGAGCCTTAGGGATGCCAGAGGAGGCCTCCTGGGCTTACACGTACAAGTGAGGAGTCCTGATTGTCACTGCTGCTCTTCCCGAGTGAATTTGTGACAGCAGTGGCGGGAGCGGCTATTTATTGAGCCCTCCATCGGTGTCAGGCACTGGGTCAAGAAATAGCTCCTTTAACCCTTGGTACCTTATGTGATAGTCTTTATCATTGTTCCATTTCACAAATTGGGAAACTAAGTCACAGACTATAAGAGTCTTGCCTGGAGTACTTGCTAGGAAGTGACCAGGCCCAGATTTGAACATCTGACCAGCTCCAAGGTCTGACTCTCACCCCGTAAGCCCGGCTGCCTTTTCACCTTTGGAACAGCACAGCAGGGAGTCCCTGCCTGTGGGCATGAGCATTGGGGTTTAACAGAGAGCAGAGAAGCTCAGAGAAGCATACCCAGGACTCAGCCCCATAGCTGATCTATTGCTTAGCATCTCGTGAATCACTTTGGTGGTTTTGACCATTACAAGGTTTTAAATTATTTTTATTCTTAGTCAAATATTTAATTTTTACCCATAATGGACAGTTGGTTAAAGGCAGGAAGCATTAAAGAATACTGACATTAAAAGGCTGGTGATGAGGAGCACATAAGTGGTAATAATTCCTCACATACACCTCGGGATGCTCTGGCCGACCCAAGAGCCCCATCCCTCTGGTCAGAGTTCTTATGTGGCACGTCCCGGAGTTTGTGAAGCTTCACAAGGCACATGGAACCCAAAATCTGTCCAACACTGTCTGCAGGGAGTCAAAACCATCCTCGCCAGGGCTGTTTGGGCAGAAGTGACAGCAAGTGCTTCCTGAGAACTCTAGGATCTCATCGCTGAGAAACAAAGTGAGATTATTATAAAACTAAACCAGTTGAATTTTATTTAAAATAAAAAAAAAACATAAAATTCAAGAATCCAAATAATAGGCCACAAAATCAGTTTTTGCTTTTGTTTCATTTTATGCCTTATATAGTCAAACTTTAGCCTACAGTTTGGTGTGTATCTGGTGCCAAAGCCACAATGTAATGATAATATGTCATTTTGGAATTTTTCTTTGTAGAAAATCATACTTTTTCTTTCATAAGTCATTTACAATAAACACAGAGGAATGCATCACTCAATAATTGGGGGAAGGTTAAATTTTGCCTCTATCCATAATGTTATTAAAGATCATATTAAGTATGAACCTTATAATTCACTCTTAATAACATATCTTCCTAAAAACTGTATTTGACATAAAATAACTTCTTTATCCTATATTACCCAAAACAACAAAATAGTTTTTAAATTGCTAAGGGTGTTTGCAAGATTACATGTTACTGTAAGGGGAATTCTCAAGTCTCAAAGAGTAGAGCAAGGCTCCACTGAGGCAGCCCACTATACTGCCTCAGTTTCCACAGGGTAAAAATAAAAATGATAACAACCCATCCCGTCGATAAGCAAGCTCTTCTGACAGGCACCCTACCATCCCACCTGCAGAGCAGTGTCTTGCTTTGGGAAATTCTGCTCTGTAAGTATTATCCAGAAGGCCAAGATGACTTGCTCATGGTGGATGCCTGTGTCCCTCAGCATATAGGAGAGTTTGGATGCCCCTCACACTCTGTCCAGACACTAGGGTCCATTAGGGACTCTGTAGGTCCCAAGTACACAGATGCACTATAAGCTCTGTGTTCAGCATGGGTAGTGCCATCCCTATGGTGAGGGGTCTCCACCCTCTTGGGTTGATTTTATGATATTTTATTTGGTTTTCCCGGTGCATAAGACATTGAAGAAAAATTGTTGGTAATCCTTTGTTGAATCTGGCCTTTCTTCTAGAATGGCCTCTCCACTTCTTCCCTTTTAACCAAATTGTACTCATTTCTAAAAACTTTTGATTCTGACAAAATTTCAGACTCACAGAAAAGTTGCAAGAATAGTACAAAGAATTTCTGGACACTTTTCACCCAGATTGCTCAAATATTAATATTTCTCCTTCCCCTTCCCTCTCTCACACTCATTTCTTTCTGACCTAAGAGTAGATGATCAAAATAATGCCTTTTGGGGGATCCTCAATAATTTTTATTAGTTAAGTGATCTCAAAACCAAATAAGTTGAGGACAGCTGATATAGATTTGTTTTCTTAAAAATGTTTTCTATTCCTGTTCATAATCATAGTTCATAAACAATGATTTACTATCTTCTCCAAAATGATACCTTTTTACTGTGAAATTCTTTCATGGTGTTCCTTTAAGAGAAAGACTTCTTTTCCATAACCACAGTACAATTATAAAAAGCAGGAAACTGGCTCGGTGCCTGTGGCTCAACGGGCTAAAGCGCCAGCCACAGATTCCTGAGCTGGAGGGTTCGAATCCAGCCTGGGCCTGCCAAACAATGACGGCTGCAACCAAAAAATGACCGGGCGTTGCAGCGAGCACCTATAGTCCCAGCTACTTGGGTGATGTTAATTTTGATTACCTGGTTACAGTGGTGTCTGCCAAATTTCTCCACTATAAAGTTACAAGTTTTCCCTTTGTAATTAAGGAATATCTTGTGGGGAGATATCTTGAAACCATGCCAATATTCTATTTTTCCTCAAACTTTCACCCACTTGTCTCCAATGATAGTTCTTGCCTGAAACAATTATTACTGTGACAGTTGCCAAATGATTTTCTAAGGCATTATTCTTTCTAAATTTACTAGTTGGCTTTCATCATCAGGGAGAGTCCTTGGTTGACTTTTCACTTGCTACTCTAAGCCTCAGAACCCCAGCCTTTGGGAGATGGGAGCAGCAGGGCCTCATCACCCATCTGAATGTCCCAGAACAGACAGACACACTGCTGTCTGGGTGAGTGCTCAATGTGAAGGTTATTAGCACCCTGCTGTAAGCCCCCTTGTGTTTTGGAAGGTTCTGCCCCAGGAAACTGTTGAGAACCCGCCGTGATCTCAGCCGGCTGGGGTGGGGTTAGGTTAGGTTCTGCTGTGCTGAAGCTTCAGCGGCTCCCCCTCCACCATGACATCTGGCTGTGGACTCATCAGTTCCACCAGCCCTGGCTGAAAAATGTGGCCCACGGGAGCCCCTCTTCCAGCTAACTCCATTTCACATTTCCTCTCCTTCCCAGGATGGAAAAAAATGACCCTTCGGGGACCTGGAACCTGTCAGTAATGAAGTTGTGAGGGAGGAGGAGCCTCCCAGGAGGGCAGCTGGGATGTGATGGCTAATGGAGTGAGGCAGCTCAGCAGGTGCCTTTCCCCTAGAGCCTGGACGCTTCGCGGCCCACAAAGCCCACCGCTCTTCTGCTTCCCATCTTTGGGCCAACTTTGCTTCTCCTAGGGGCCTTTCCCAGAGCCCCCAGGGCTAGCTGAGAAGGTCTGGGGCCCCTGCCAAGCCTGGCCCAGGGCAGAGTGTGGGTGGGCAAGGGTTTACTGCAGCTAGGCCTGAGGCAATGCCTCCACACCTGCCTGCCCTGGGAGGTGCCCCAGGCTCTCTGTTCTGTTGGCCACTCATGTTTGGGGGCCGAGGCTGCTGCTGGCTTATCTGATAAAGTGCTCAGGGTGAACTAGTTAGGACTTCTAACACCCTCTTCCTGTCCTTCCTTTCCCAAAATGTGCACACTGAGAGTGTGTGGTGATGGGCTCATTTAATGGGGGGAGTTTGGGGGTGGGACAAGCAGATGGGGAGCTATTTGGTTGCTTAAACTCTTATCTTGCAGATAGGAGGACTAGGCTTGCAAGGAGGAGTCAGGAATTAGGTGCTTGTGAAGCATTTCCAGTTTTAGGTCAGAGCATGGCAAGATGATGGTCAATGGCCACACAGCATGGTGGATAGAGGACAGCAACTCAGTGTGGCCAAGGTCTTTTTATCCTGATACAGAGAGTTTGAAGACCTGGGTCAAAAACACAGCTGGGTCCAGCCCCCTGATCCCTGTCCCAGAGTAGAGTTACAATTCTGCTGCAGAACTCAGGGTGATTCTCCCATCCACACCTCTCTGTCTCCAACCCACCCCCAACTTCTGCAGGTGTCTCTACTCTTCTCCTTCTCTAGAGCATTTCTCCCTGTTCTGCAAGTTCCTCCATCACCCCTCCTCCAGGAAGCCCTCCCTGATCTCACCCTCAGAACTCATCAGACACCACTTTTTGCCTCCTGCGGTTGTTTAGGTTTGAGTAGGCCTTGCAGACCTGCCACCCGGTTTTAAAACTCCTGTGGGTTACACTGCTTTGTAGTTAGTTACCTTAGCTCCTTCTCTAAGGAGAGCTTAGATCTGATTTGAGGGTTATAAAGGAAGACTCTAAAGGTGGTATGTACTTCTACCCAGATTTCAGGAGAGGCCAGCTCAAGAGGCAGTATTCTGTCACTTTGCTTTCTTTTACTCATTGACTCAAAAGTGGTTTCAAATGAATAAAGAAGAAACTGCAGCAGAGGAGGAAGCGGCTGTGGCCCAGCTTGCCAACAAATTCTGGGCCTCCGACGCCCCATCTCCATGCCTCAGCAAGCTCCCCAGGGGCTCCTGGCTGGATCACTTAGACCCCAGCAGGCAGGCTTACAGGAGTCCTGCTAGCCAGCAGGGGCAGGGGAGCTGGCAGGATGGTGAGTTGGCATGCACATGCAGGCTCCTGGGACATGTTTTTCATCCTAGGGAAGCTCCTGCTACTTCGGAGTTCTGGGGTCACGACTTAATTTCATGGCCAGGCCTTGAAGCGAAAGACTTAATTCAGAAAGTCTAGGAGAAGAGAAATTGGCTTGTGCAGGAGGTTTCTGCTTCTCCCAGCTTGCCTTCATCAGCTGTGATGTGTCCCATTGGCAGGCAAAGTAGTGGAGAAAGCAGCTCTCTTCAATACTCCCAAGATAGGCTTTGGCAAATTAAAATGCCCAGGCCTGTGCATTTCTCAGTTAGTCTTATTAGGTTTATTTTAAATGGTGGTGAAAAGCCTTTCTGGGAAGAGCATAGGTGGGCCAGCCTCGCACAGTAAAAGAGCGGGGCCCCAGTGGCACAAGATGGGGGGTCCAGACCCCTGGGTGGGCTTATTGCTCAGCTTCTTCTAAGGGTAAGAGTTTCCACTGGGGTTGCTGTGAGGATACATGGAATCATGTGTGTCCCTGACAGATAGGAGCCACTTAGTGAGCTTGTTAAATCTGAGCACCTTGCACCCTCGGAGGGAGATATAAATGATGATGGTAAGTCAGTGTCACCTACTGTGTGTCGGAATACCTAAGCCTGTCACAGGCCTCATTCCCCTCCGCCTTTGCTTCAGCCCTGAGAGTGAGAGTAGAAGCTAGAAGTCCTAGAGGTGTGGGGCACATTGGGGTGATGCAGGCAGGCCAGTTCCCTGGCAGCCTGGACCAGGGGCTGAGACAGGCACCTCCCTAGCGTCAGCCTACCTTGTCCTCACAGCTGCCTTGTGTACTAAGGCCACATGATTGGTAAGATAACCCAGAACCAGAGAGGTTAGGTGACTTGTCCAAGAATGCCCAGCTAAGCCAGGGCAAAGCCAGGACGTGAACTCAGGTGTCTGACTCCCAGTTGTCATGGCATCAGGCAGCCTTTCCAGCCTGAGGACTCCTTGGAGCACTGCTGAGATCCAGGAAGGCTTCCTGGACAAGGTGCTGATGGCAGAATGGGCAATAGCTAATTAGTCAAGATGGGGGTGCCGCCATCAGAGATTAGACATCTCCAGGGAGAGGAAGCTTACCATATCCCCAGGCAGCCCTGGGGATGGCTCTGCCTGTGAGAAAGTTCATCCATTAGGTGAGCCTGGTTTGTATCTCTGGGCCTTCCCTCCACTAGGCATTTCCCCACTTGTTTTTAAGACAGGCTCTGTTGATAATCACGCCTGGGATTTGAAACAACACTTAGGGGCCTTTCTCCCCATGCCCCTTCTTCCTTTGTCCTTCCCGTTGCAGTTGGAAATAGGCAATGACAAGGGTGAGTTCCTGGTGGGTCCTCTGCAGTCAGCCAGCTGATGGAGTGAGCAAGATGGTAGAGAGCCAGGAGGATGCTGCTGGGCAGGCATTATTAGTTGGGCTGTGTTTCCCTGGGGCTGAAGGTGGTGCGTGTTTGGTGATGAAGAGTTTTGTGCTGGAGAACTATACAGTTCAAAGCATAGCCCTCAGAGGCCAGAAGCTGGACTTCTGGGGTTTCTTCCTTTACTCTTAACACTTGAAACAGCCTCAGTTCTCCCACCTGTACTGTGCGGTTACTTTCTCTGCATATCTGGAGGGTTTGTGCCATATTGCGTGGAAAACCCACAACACAATATTATTATAAGTGATCACTAATCCAGCATTTACATCAACTCCTTTAAAACTCACAAGAACTCTATCAGGTGGGTTTTCCCCTTTGTTCTCCCCCCTTTTTCTCTTTTTGGAGACAGACTCACAGCAACTTCAAACTTGGGTGTAAGTGATTCTCTTGCATCAGCCTCCCAAGTAGCTGGGATTACAGGTGCCCACCACAGTGTCTATTTATTGTTATTGTCATTGTTGTTTGGCAGACCCAGGCCAGGCTCAAACTCGCCAGCTCCTATGTATGTGGCCGGTGCCCTAATCACTGAGCTACAGGCGCCAAGCCCCTTTGTTCCCATTTTATAGGTGAAGAAGGTTCCAGAGTGGTTAAGGAACTTGCCTGAAGTTGCACAGCTAGAAATGCAATGTCAGGATTTGAAGTCAGAGTCTGGCTCCAAAGTTCATACTTCAGACTACTATAAATTACTACTTAGCTCGGGGGGATGCCTGGACCTGCCAGTAGGCTGCAGTGAGGGTCCACGGACCAGACCTTGGAAGCTGCAGGGTTTGGCTGGGCCAAGCGGAAGGGCGAGGGCCTTCCCCTGGAAACACTCCACCAGGTTCACGCGGACCCTGCTGACTCCCCAGGGCGGCCGCGTGCTCTTCCCATGACATCACACTGCCTCAGAACTTTTGAGGCTGAGGATTCTTGGAATGCCTGATTCACACTGGAACAAAAATAATACCTCATATTTATAATGTGCCTTTGTTCCCCACAGGCTTTCCCCGGCTTTCTCTCTATTATAACCTCAGACCAGGCTTGCGATCCAGGCAGCAGTCATGTAGGTGGGAAGCCACCCTAAGAAACACCTCGAGTGGAGATGGGTGTTCCCATTCTGCATGTGGGAACACTGAGACTCAGGGAGTCGACTGGTGTGCCAAACCTGCCCGGTAAATTGGTGCTGAAAAATGAGGCAAAATCCCTGGGTTCCCAGTGGGGTTGAGAGGATAGCCTCAAAAATGCCTCTACAGTAGAGTGAGGCTCAGACCCCCACATAATATCCCCAAGAAAGCTGTTTTCTCCCTGCCTCTGTGCTGCCCCAAGACAGAGGAAGGTAGCAGGAATCCACAGCCTCTCCCTTCCTGCCCCACAGTGCAGTAATGAAGCCAGAGGGGCCTCCCCAACACTCAACCCCCAGCCCTGCCCCACAGGCCCCAGCCACAAGGACCGGCAGACTGTGGTGGGGAAAGGATTGTTCCCAGCACAGATGGAAACACAGGGGCCACGTGTGGCTTCTGTGGTTTTCCCCAGACTCGGTGGAGCCAAGACTAGCTGGCTGGATTTCCAAAGCTCCCGTCCAGAGCCTTCCTAGGCTCTGCCCTCTCACTGGCCCCAGCCTCCCAGTTCCCAAGGGGCTCCTGCTCAGCCTCCCGCCTTTGCTTCTGGGCATCCAGCCTTTGCTTCCATACCCCATGCAGCAAAAAGATGGCCTGCGGCCCCCTCCCCTGCTGATTTGGGCCAAGGACTAGGGTGCTCTGAACTTGGGTTTCAGTGGCTCAGAAATTGTGTGCAGGCTGCCCTGGGCCCTCAGGACCCTCAGCATTATGGCTGAAGGCACACATTTTGGGGCCACATTCCTAAATCTAACCCAAGCTCTGCCTCTTGCAAGCTGTGTGGCCTCAAGCAAGTTACTTACCCTCCCTGTGCTTTATTGACCTCGCTGTAAGATGGGGTAAAAGTAACAGTAAATGAAAGCCTGCCTAGCACACTGTAAGTGCTCATACTCGTAACTATTTCTATCACTATCACTCTGTCCTGTGATCTCAGTTCAAGTCCCATTGTCTCAGGCAGCCCTCTGAGCAGGCCGGCATCTTGGGTGTGCAAACTATACACATGTATAGGGCCTGCACTTGGTTTAACCTCTGAGTTGGCTGTCTTCAGGTTTTGGGGGTTTTGTTGAGACCGAGTCTCACTCTGTCTCCCAGGCTGGAGTGCTTTGGCATCATCATAGCTCACAGTGACTTCAAACTCTTGGGCTCAAGAGATACTCTTGCCTCAGCCTCCTCAGTAGCTCGGACTACAGGAGCTCGCCGCAACTCCCAGCTGAAACTTCTCTTTAGTTTTGAACGAGAGTCCCCACTTTCATTTTGCACTGGCTTCCACACAACGTGTGGCCAGTTCTGCATCTAGGCCTCCCAGCGCAGGACAGGGGCCTCTGTCACTCTCTGCTTCCTTTTGTTCGTGACTCCTCCATGGTTGGAGCTGGACACCTGGTTCTGTGGCTGATAGGTTAGTGTCTTTCTCTCCAAATGGACCCGAAGCTCCATGAGGGCAGCAGCTCCTCAGCAGACCCTGGGGGAGATGGAGAGAAAGCTCTAACTCATCTAAAGGAAGTGGATTCTTGTGGGGGCAGATAAGAGGACCACACAGGATGGTCTGGTGACACAAACATAGGTGTGATGTGAGTGACTGTAGGTAGCGTCAGGAGTCTGGAGGGTCAAGGCCAGGGCCCTGGGAGCTGGGGAAGGTTCCTGCCCAGATCTGGGCCTTGAGTCCCTGATGGGATTAGGGAAGTGCTGAGAAATTCTGTGGGGACGACAGAATGGCTTTTGTCACACACACACACACACACCCCTCCAGCTTCCCTCAGTCCCTCAGAGTGTTCTAGGAGCCATGTAACCTTGAGTGAAACTGTTGACATCTCCGATTAACCTCCAGGCAGAGCAGAATCTGATAATGTGTTTAATTAACAAAATGGATCAGCCTTTCCCAGCATCATTCATTGTTCCTTCATTCTGTAGCTGGTGAGAAAAGTCTGTTTTCTACCTGCAGAGTGCAGGCAGAGGTACCAGTCAGACCCTTTCATTTCCATTCCAGAGCACCCCATTAGCCAGGTAAACATCTAGTTTCTAAAATTTTCAATCCATGCAGTGAAATACCAAACTCCTTACAGGAACTTTTGCCTTGGCTGGAAGAGACCTCAATCTTGAACTATTTCTTACCCAACCTTGAATGAAAAGAGAGCCAAGTAATGTACAGGGGTGGGAGATTCTGAAGCTTGGCTGACCATCCCAGGTGGCAGGAGTGTTGCTGATGCATGCCAGCTACCTCCTGCTGGGACCGTTAGGAGAACTGGGGGGGGGGGGTAGGCCCAGCTCAGAGAGCGCTCAGGAACGCTGGCACAGTGCTGCCATCGCCACTGTGATGAAGAGGATGACCCTGGCAGTTACAGGGTAAGTCAGTTGCCCAAGCTTTGTAATGATGCCCTGGTTCTCCAAAGGACCCTCAGATCTCAGATAAGTAATTGTTAAATCCAGTCACAGTAGCATTTTAGATAGAACATGACAGTAGAAATCTAGACTGGAGTTCTGAGGCAGGCTTTGCTGGGCAACCCCAGGAGGAACAAAGCAACCTCTCTGAACCTTGATTTTCTCATCTGTCATTCTGTGACTCATGTAATCTTCACAGTGGCCCCTGAGGGGGAATGGCACAGCTCAGAACAGAGACAGAGAGAGGCAAAATCACCCAGACCACACAACTACGAGTGACTCGCCAGGCTCTGAGCAGGTTGCCTGGTCTTTTAGACAGACCTGGCAAGGCGTGTCCTGCAGGACAGCATCAGTGGACCTCTGTCATCTGATTCATCCCAAGTAGGTGCTCCATGAATTCAAGCCACTGTGACAGTTGACCCTGCGGGTTAATAAGCCAAAGCCATGTGTGCCTTCGTTTGACACCCTTAAGATGGAAGACAACTCCCCTATACTTTTCCTTTTAACCTTCCCCTCATCTTGCCAGCTGGGGCAGGCACGTGTGACAGTTTTTGTTTCCAGGCCCCACATGCCGATGCTAAGCTGAGCTGCAGAGAAGCCCCTGGTGCCCATGCCTCTAAGCCTCACCCCAGCTCTTGCTTTATCCCCTGTGGCTGGGCTGGGGAAGGCAGAACACCACTCGGGGCATGTGTAGGTGGGCAGGAATGGAGGTGCCCACGCTAGAAATAAGCAGTCATCACTTTTCCTGAAGGCAAGAAATATGAGCTTGTGCATAGTTTTAAAACCACTTGCCCTAGGAATTTTGCTTTCAGAAATTTTTAAGCAGACCTACAAATTATGTGGTAAAGTGTCTGACATTGAGAGAACCATAATAAGTCAGTGGCCCTTGGAATATCTAGTTGGGAACGATTATGAAATAAAAAACGAACAGAGAGACGTTTGTCTCCGTTTTGAGTGTTGTTAAAACCATTTTTTTAAAACCAAATTTCAAGTTATTCTCCCTACACCCACCTCCCAAAATGCAGCTGTGGTGTTCCAAGAACTTTTGTGTATGAAAAACAGCAATCTTAGAGTGAAACAAGACATCTGATTTCAGAACCTAAAGAAGAAAGAATAAACTAAATGAATGATAGAAAAAGCATAAAATGACAATTTCCACCCACAAAAAAAAAAAAAGAAAAAGAAAAAGAAAGCATTATTTCCCTAACAGCAGGTGTTGCTGGTACCACAATTTGAATATTAATCTTACCACCTAAGCCATCCACCCCTCGCCCAGAGAAGACTTCCCCAGAAAGAGGATTAGAGCATATGATAAATAGGCAGAAATGTGGATTTTGGCCCTAGTACTGCAAAACTGGGACACTAACATGTCTCTACAACCTGGGTCTGCATATCTATGGGCCTGAGAGCAAGTGCTGCCTCCCTGCCCGGCCACAGGGAGCAGAAGTAGCTCATCCCTGGCCCAGCCAAACCCAAACCCACAGGTTTCGTGGTGAGCAGCCAGCTGGCCCCTGGATGAAGGTATCGACGAAACCCAGCGCCAGCAAACACAGAAGAGAGAGGAGCTGGTTTGGGCCAGCCCAGCCAGCCACTGCTGACAAATATTTGTGAATGGCCAGAGCTGGGAAGCCTGGGTCTCCATTGTTGGGGAATGAGGCCCAGCCTCAAGTCTGTGCCAGTGGTTCCAGCAGCCCTCTCAGCTCCTTCCCAGGCTAAGGACGCGGTCCTCACGTGGTTGCCACCACAGAGGTCTCAGCTCTAATTCAGCATGTCTCTCCTGAGGAGGCTGGGTCTCAAGGAGAATGGGAGACAGAGAAGAGGGGGCCGCTAGGTGAGTTGATGGGGGTTGGCACACTCCATCCTGAACCTCAGTTGGGTTGCCTGTGGCATGGGAAGGAAAGTTTTTGACCTGCCTGCACACAGAGGCTAGTTCCACAGCTACTCGCCCTGAGAACTAAGCAGGGCCTTGTGCAGGAAGCGGGTAAAGGGAGAAAAGAGGGCGGGCGAGGCTTGGTGCAGCCTCCTCCTGCCCTGATTTCTGGGCTCTTCCTGCCCTCCCAGAATTCACCCAGCTAATCCCCTCTGCTATTTAGCTCCATGTCAAAACCTCTTTCTTTCAAACTCATTAGTGTTGCCTGCCCAATTAGGAGAGGACACTTGGGGTGGACTCTCTGGCTTCCCTTGTTACCTATGGGTGGCCCTCCGCATGTGCCAAGGAGCCCCTACCCAGCAAAAGTAAGTCTGACACCAACCACAAATGCCAGGCAGCCTAAAGCATTCTTGGTGATCACTGTATTATCAGGGCTGGCTGGCCACAAGGTCAGTTGAACCAGGAAGACACGCAATTCCAGGTGCCCCCAAACTTCCAGGAATGAGCAGCAGACTCTCTACAAGACCTAGCTGATTTCTTTTTGGAGTCCTTGACCACCAGTCACATAGAAATTACCCTCTTCCTCTTCTAAGTGGACAGAAGCTGTTTTCGGAGGTGGGGATAGAGGCAGGAAGGCTGGGACAGAGAGAGGGAAATCCCTGACATGGCAAGTGGGAAACTGGATGGTTTTGAGACGGATGTTGAAGGGCTTGGTCAACCCTTTGGGGCCATCTCTTGGGCCATAGCTGTAGGCGCCACAAAAATTCTAAATAAGGATGACAAAAGTTGTGAGAATCAATCATTATCTGCCAGGGAATTTCCAAGTTTCCTCTCTCGGCATAAAAATAACTCATATTCAAAGAACAAAGAGAATAGAAGGAGAAATTAGTCCAAAGTAATTAAAAAATTAAAGGTTAATCAGTTTGATGAAAATAGTTCAGATTGTATATGAAACCAGCACATTGTACCCCTTGATTGCACTATTGTACACAGCTATGATTTAATGATAAAGATAATAAAAAAAATTAAAAAGTAAAAAATAAAAACTGTTCCAGATAAAAAATTAAAGGAGGAGAGACTTTGCAAAAAGTCCCAGGCACATGGCACCCTAGGGAATTGTACGGGGGCCATAGCGTTTCTTCTGTTCTTTCCCAGTGTGGTTGGCTTGTACACCGCAGAGTGAGAGCTGAAGCCTTCTTAACTGACTGACGCATCTGGGTTTAGGTCTGGGCCATCTGGCCAGGTGGTGATGGAGTCTCTGGGAAGATGTGACTCAAGGGTCTGCTTTGCCAGTGGGGCCCAACTCCACTGGGTGCTGCTGCTGATAGTCCTTGCCTTGATGTCACACAAAGGGGAGTGAGACGGAGTGTGGTGTGGCGGTGGTGGAGGGTCGGGAATTGGGATGGATGGGTGTTAGGGCAGCATTGTCCTTGACCAAGAATGTGCTAAAGAACCCATGACTGCAAACTTGGACAAGGATGGGAAGTCCCGTGCAGGTCTCCTGAGGAGTGGCACACCCAGGAAGCAGGATTCAGCTTAGTGTGCCAGATTTTAAGAGATGTTTTTATAGTGACTCTTAAATTGTTAAAATAAATATGGACAACCAACAACCTTGGACATTATATATAAAAACAAACATTAGAAGACTCTGAAAGGAAGGAAGAAGACAAACAGGCTAGGGACCTTGAGAGCTGAAAATGGCCCAATGGTGGTGAGTTTCTTGAGTTCCTTCTTGGCTCATATATCCTAGCTAAAGAAACTGGGGACCCAGAAATGCCAGTAAGCACAGACAGGCAAAAGAAGCCCAACAGAAGCCTGCTTGCTTTAGCCAAAGTAAGACAGAAAACTTCGGATATAACTGCTCTGCTCCAGCCAACACCCCATAGAAAGAGCTGTGGCCCCACCCCTACCTACCACTTCAGTGAAGGCCCAGACTATGAAGAGGTGCCCTGGCCTCCCACCAGGCTAGTATCACCTGGGCCCAGTAGGGAGATGACCCGTGGAACTGTAACTTAATGTCTACCATGGGTGCCATCAGAGTCCCCGAAGTAGAGAAGAAATCACTGAAAGAAAGAATGGCCAGAAGTTTGCCTACATTGCTGGTACGGCCTCTCTGGAAAACAGTGTGAGAATTTCTTTGAAAACTAAAATTGCCACCACTATAGCATCCAGCTGTGGTACTCCAGGGCATTTATGCCAGAGAAATGAAAACTTAGGCTCACACCAAAGTCGGTACACACACATTCCCAGCAGCTTTGTTCATCATCTCCCTCCCCAAACTGGAAACAACGCCACTGCCCTTCAGTGGGTGAATGGTTAGGTGTGGTGTACAGCGTGAACGTCAAAAGGAGCGAACCCGACTCAGGCGACAACCTAGATGAATCTCCAAGGAATTATGCTAAGTAAAAAAAGGCTATCCCAGTGGGTTGCATACGACATTTTGAAATGACAGAATTATAGAAATGAAAAACAGATGGGTGACTGCCAGAGACACAGGGGCTGGAAGTGGGAGGGCGGTGTCTGTGACTACAGAGAAGCAACAGAAGGGACCTTTGTGGTGATGAGAATGTTCCGTGTCTTGACTGTGTCTGTGTCACTATCCTACTCATGACAGTTTTGCAAGATGTCACCATGAGGGTAAATTACAGTAGAACCTCTGTAAATTACAGTAAATTGGGTAAAAGGGCAAGAGATCTCTCTGTATTATTCCTTAGAACTCATGTGAATCTATAATTAATTGCCTCACAATGAAAAGTTTAATTAAGAAAATAAAATCATTCTCATTTAGAAAATAGAAGAGAAAAATCATTCTCATTTAGAAAGTAGAAGAAAAAAATCCACATTTCATCTTCCAGAGATAACCATTATTACCATTATAGTGTGTATCCTATACACACTAAATATATATATTTTTCAGTGCATATAAATACTTACCTTAAAAATGACACCGTACTTCCACTGATAAGCCTGAGCTCTTTTGCCTTAATCTTTTTTTTTTTTGTTTGGTAGAGACAGAGCCTCATTCTATCGCCCTCGGTAGAGTGCTATGGAGTCACAGCTCATAGCAACCTCCAGCTCTTGGGTTTAGATGATTCTCTTGCCTCAGCCTCCTGAGTAGCTGGGACTACAGGCACCTGCCTCAACGCTCAGCTATTTTTTTTTGATGCAGTTTGGCCGGGGCTGGCTTTGAACCCGCCACCCTCGGTATATGGGGCCGGTGCCCTACTCACTGAGCCACAGGCGCTGCCCATGCCTTAATCTTTAATTACTACACATTCAGTTTTGCTGTGGTGGACACCCTCGTGCCTAAATCCTTTTGCACATCTTAGATTATTTCCTTTGGACACACAGCCGCAAGCAGAATAGCAAAGTTCCGTGCTTTGCATGTGTTAGAGGCTTTTTAAACTAACTGCCAAATTTCCCTTCAGAAAGACTATTCCAGTTTCTATTCCTAATATGCAGTGTGTTATGTGGAAACAAAAAGAAAACTATTGTGTCCACCTCTCACTTAACTATTTTAATTCCCCTGAAAGCTCTGCTATTAAGCTTTCCAGTGACAGATTTTCAATGAAAAAAAAATTTTTCCCATTACAGTAGAACCTCCGTAGTTGGCCACCTCCCCTACATTGACCGTCTCTTTAAGTTGATCTAATTTTCATAGACTGGACATGTACCACGTATACGTATCAGTATAATAGGCCTCGGTCCTTATGTTGACCACCTCTGTAAGTTAAGTAGTTTGTTACAGTCCCCTGGGTGGTCTTTCAGAGGTTTTACTGTAATTTTAATGGGAAAACAGTAATGTGTTTAGCCCCAACCTAAAATACCCCCAAACTTTCACAGAAAAAAATTAATCAAATGAACATTGGACTTGAGTTATGTAAATATTAATAGCCAATAATTTGAAAGTAAAGAAATACGGCTTGTTCATAAAATGCAATGCAGTGAAAGTCTGTAGTACCCAAGTTAGGTCACAGAGGAAGGGTGGTGCTCATTCTTTATAAGGTAACATCTTCTTCCTGCAAATTTTCTTCACCACTCTGTAACATTTGAGGGGCTTATGGTTTTCTTGTTCTTCAGCTGCTCTCCCAATAAAATTATGACTTGGACAAAACACTAACGGTTAGAGATTGAACACAGGAGCGCTTTGAGTGGCCAGAAGCAGCCCCTGCCCCAGTCTGAGGATCATGAGAATGTCCCCTCTCCAACCCCTTCACTTGCCTTTGGCCCTCACATCAAAATGTTTGGGGTCCTTCCCACGATGTACAATTCACACTTATTCCATATGCTATTTTTTCTCTGCCTAGAAAATACTGTCAAGTAAATTGGTGGACCTGTCTTTACCTAAAACCATCATGTTAAATATCTCTTCTATACTGGTTGGCTAGGCCTGCCATAACAGAGCACCGCTGGCTGGGAGGCTTAAACAACAAGCGTTTGTTTTCTCTCAGTTCTGGAACCTGGAAGCGTAAGATCAGGGCATCTGTGGGATTAGTTTCTTCTGAGGACTCCCTTACTGGCTTGCAGACAGCCACCTTCTTATTGTGTCCTCACACCATCTTTCCTCTTTGTGCACGGCATCCTCGATGTCTCTCTGTGTCCAAATTTTCTCTTATAAGGACAGCCTCATGTTAACTTAATCACCTTTTTAAAGGCCTTGTCTCCAAATACAGGGTAAAGTACTGAGGACTGGGGCTTCAATTTATGAATTTGGGGAAAGGGGGACACAATTCAGCCCCTAACAACTTCTTATTATTTAGTTAGTGGATTTGGGGTGACCTCCTGTTCTAGTGTCTGGAGGCATGCAACCTAACCTCAGCAGTCCCACTCTCTTCTTGCTTCAATTTGCAGACGACAGCAAAGGCCCCCAGGAGGGAACAAGCCCCAACAGCATGGTGACCATCAGCCTGGCAGTGCCAAACACAATAGGGACCACCAGAAATCCTACCAGGGAGGCTCAGCACCTCACCCCTCAGGGAGGCCCACGCACCATGGCTACAGCCAGAACCGGCGTTGGCACCATGGCAACATGAAGCACCCACCAGGCGACAAAGGGGAGGCCGGCACCCACCGCAATGCCAAAGAAGTCGTGACCATCGAGAGCCCAAAACTTGAGGATGCCCTGGGGGACACTGGACACGGTGGCCCCGAGCCCCCCCGCAGCCCCGACGCCCTGGCCCCAGCGGCTTCTGAGAGGCTGCCTCCACAGCAGCCAGGAGGGCTGGAGGCCGAGACAAAGCGTAAAGACAGTATTCTTCCCGAGCGCGTCGGGGAGCGGCCCAAAATTACCCTGCTCCAATCTTCCAAAGACAGACTACGGCGAAGGCTAAAAGAAAAGGTACCGGTAATTGAATTTTTGTTTTTCTCTTGCTCTCGGGAGGACAGTGAGAGGTAGGCACGTTGGTAGGTGGGTACAAGGTGCCCTGGGTTTGGGGAGTCTGGGGAGCTACATGGAGGGAAGCTGGGTCTTAGCTGGCTGTGGGGACCCACCACACAGGGACATTGCTGCCTTTGGTGCCCTGGAGGGGAGGACCGTACCCAGCCCTACATGAGCCCTTCAGCACACTTTTGGCCCCCCAAGAGGACCAGGGCAGACACTTGGTGCCAGCCCCCAGCCTGGCAGGGAGAGGCACATGTCTGGGGTGATAGGAGGGGTGTAGGAAGTATTTTCTGGGATCAGGTACTGCCCTGTTCATGCTAAAGGGTGCTTGGGAAACCGTGGAGCTTATGAAATAAGAGGGCCTGATGCATCTCCACAAAGTGAGTGCCATCCAGGCAGTGGTCCCTCCACGAGGCGGTGCCGTCCAAGATGGGGAGCAAAGGTGAGTTGGGCAGAGCAGACACAGGCTCTTTGTTTCCCTGCAGCCAGCGAGCACTCTAAGGTACGAGCTGCAAGGAGGCTCCACTTAGCATCCTCAGTGCTGACCCACATGGCAGGAGCCTGAGGGTGAGACCTTCTGACATTTGCTCCCCAGGAGCTTCTTTCCTCATGCTAGTCCTGGCCTGGTGTCCAGGGCCTGGTCCACAGCTTCGTTAGGAGATGCCCCAGGCCTCCAGACAAGGGATGGGGATGTGCTGCTTAGGGCATTAAGGCTCACCTCAGCTAGACACCTGCCCTTACTGCCCACAAAGGCACAGAGAAGTTCGCCTTTGAGAGGAAACATCTCAGGAAAGGCCGACTTGCCCACACACCTCTCTGCATGGCAGGCAGAGGCTGCAGAGTCTTCCCCTGGCATCTGCACAGAGCTTGAGGTCCTGGGCGTCTCCCCCAGCCTCCCTCTCCTGCCTGCTCTCCTCATTCTTTTGCCCCAGAAGCCAGGCCCAAGGCCCACACCCAGGCGGGCTGAGGCAGGTCAGCCACTTCCTGCATCAGCTTGGAGATGAGATGCTACTCCTGGTGTCTTCTATGTCTCCCCCAAGTTTCCTCTGCCCCCCGCATCCCCTCTTCTGCTCCACATTCCCTTGGGGACAAGGGGCTGTGGGATCCTAGAGGAAAGCAGAATGGAAACGTCATGGACTTGAGAGAGCAGCCAGCCAGACTCGGTGCTCACTTTGACTGGTTGGGTGACCTTGGGCAAGTCACCTAACCTCTCTGTAAAATGGGTGTTAAACTACTCACCTTGCAGAGACTGTGAAGAATAAATAAGATAATGTGCAAAGACCCTTGGGGTCTATATGCAAACAGCTATTCCTGTCCTGGGTTCCAGATGGTGGAGGATGAGAACAGATAAGTTAGAGCCATAGCACCCATGGGTCAATTTTAAGGACTCCCCTCAGGTGAGGCCTCCTGAACTCCTGGACCAGGAGGAATGGACTTAGGCTCAGGCTGGGTCACTCTCCTCACTCACCCTGGAATGGGTGAGCCACTGCTGCCATCCCACATAAGACTTGCCTTAAGGAGAGTAACACTTCCCTCTACCTTTCAAGAAATGGAAAAAGTTTTAGCATCCATAGTGGTGGGGAATTGTGTCTTAATTGACCCAACTCAGAGACTCAGACTAGAGTCCCTTGGGGAGGTAGATGGATTCAAGGGGGCTTGAGAAGAAGGGACAGGACACCTAAGACTCAACTCTGAGTGCTCTTGTGGGTGATCAGTGGGCCCTGGAACTCACCCCACCCCTCACCCCCTGTTGAGCAGGACTCAAGGAAAGCTACAGATCTTCCATCCTCGCTGTGTTACCACTGAGGAAACTGAGGCCCAGTGAGTGAAACCACTTGCCCAAAGCCACATGGTGAGCCACAGAAAGTGGGAATTAGAACCTCAGTCTGTGCTGCCTAGCCCAGCACCTATTGTTGAGAACAGAAGGACAAGTGTGGTTCTCATCTTATAGCCATGATCCTGCCTTCCAACCAGACCTGGCATCCCAGCAGTTAAGTTAATCACATTCTTGGCTATTACTCTGCTGTATTTGAATAAATACTTTTGACAGTCAGATGCCATTTTCTTCTTTCTTCATCCCCTGGTCTGGTCCTAGTTGCAGTAAAACCACATAATGGTATAGGGCTTTTGATGTGAAATTTCTCTCCTAAAAGTACCAACTATTTTAGTGGCATGTGGTGGAGTCCTAGGGATATGGCATTTGTGTTTAGAAGGCTGACACAGTCTCTATAGGATGCAAAGCCAATGTTCTGTCCACATGGAATCCTGTGCCCAGGGAACATGACCACCTTAGGCATTCAGAGCTGAGGATGTGGAGTACAAAGTGGCTGCTCCTTGGGCCTCTTCCAGCCACCATCCTGGGCATTTTGATCTTACTCACCTTCCTTACCTAGTCCTCCTATTCTTATTTTCTTTTTTGGCTCAATTTCTTGTTTGTTGTCTTGATTTAATGGGGCTTATAAAAGATGGAATAAGATTTTAGATTAAGATACTTGATGGACAAATAGACCGTAAAAGCCAATGTATAAAAGAGTCCTGGGTAGGAGCTATAGAACTTACCAGAATGTAACTGGGGCCAAGAAAAAAGTAAACAAAGAGCCTTTGGGGCATGAGGGGTGTTTGGTAGAGGTAAGCATTCCGAGAGGGCCCAGACCTCGAGTCTGAGAAGGTAGGACTGGGTTCTGCTTTCTGGAAGTGGCAGCCCTTCTACCGGGAGGCCACCCCCAACAGAGACCTCAGCATCACTCAAGCATGCCCATTTGTCTCCCACACCCCCAGGAGGAAGTGGCTGTGGAGACCACCAGCCCCCAGCAGAACAAGATGGACAAGCTGATGGAAATCCTGAACAGCATGAGGAACAACAGCAGCGATGTGGACACCAAGCTCAGCACCTTCATGGAGGAGGCCCAGAACTCCACCAACTCCGAGGAGATGCTGGGTGAGATCGTGCGGACCATCTACCAGAAGGCAGTGTCCGACCGCAGCTTCGCCTTCACCGCCGCCAAGCTCTGTGACAAGATGGCGCTCTTCATGGTGGAGGGCACCAAGTTCCGGAGCCTGCTCCTCAACATGCTCCAGGTACCCAGACGTGACAGCTGCCCCACGCCCCTGCCCTCTGCATCCGTGGGTTATTAGTAGCGAGAAGGCTGCAAGTTCTAACCACAGTTGAACTCTTTCCAAGTTTCCCCCTTGCCTGATTAATTATAGAAAACAGAAAGGCAGTTGAAGGGCAGGGGACGGAGTAGCCGGTTTTGTGTGTGTTTGTGAGTGCTCCATGGTAACAATGGACCAATATAATTTTATAGGTGCTTCGTGTTGAACCAGCCTTTTCTCTCTTTCTATTTTCATAATAAGAGGCCTGGCTCTTGGTTTGACCCTGGCTCTGTGCTTTGACCTCTCTCTGTCTGGGCAGACATGAACTTGTGGGGATGTCTCTTTTCCTCCTCTTCCCCTGCCAAGACCATGCCCTCATATGTTTGCAGCTGTGTGGTTGGTTGTGGCTGGTACTGGGACAGGTTTGAGCAAAGCCACAGGAGCTGGAAAGGGACAGACTGTGTGTACACTGGGGTCCCTAGAGAGAGGGGAAGCTTGGCAATACAAGCTTGTCTTCTTCCTTGCTCTTTCCCACTTACTATCTAACCCTTCACCCCCAGAGAGCTTAACCCCGCCCCAGCTCATTGCTTCCTCCGTGAGGACCAGCATCCTGTGGTGGCTTTATTGGCATGAGCGTGTGGTGGACATGGGTGTCTGCACTTAGACCGAGCCCAGCACTGTTTCGCCTTACCGCTACCTGCTCTCCTGTTGTGGGCGGTAGCAGGTGAACTGATGGCATCAGGGAGAGATAGCGGGGACACAGCATGGTGGCCACACTGGGCCCTGGGAACACCCTGGAGGTCCAGGCTGGAGGAAAGCCATCTTTCCTCTCATTTGGCACTTTAGAGACGTGTTGGACTACATATTGAGTTGCCAGGCCAGGCAAGGTAAAACAGAAAGTGGGAACTTAGGAAAGTAGAATCACAGAGCAGAAGACACCACCTGCAGGTCTGTCTTAACCAGGGTGACCATGTAATAGATCATCCAAAATGCAGGACTTCTGCGAGTCAACAGGGGCTCCATTCATAATTATGTCCAGACAACAGGTGTAAACCAGAGCGTGTGGTCACCCTTGTCTTACAGTTGGTTCATGGTCTGCCATCTCTTTCCTGAAAGCTGGGGGAGTTGCTGCTGGGGTCCCTCCACATGTGGCCCGCAGGGCTTCATCCCTGGCGCCCTCTCCTCGTCCATGTGAGTCTCACCCACTGCAACATGAGCCCTCCCTGGCCAGCCCCGGCTGCTTTTCTCCCACGCCTGCCCCTGATCAGGTTCCCATTCCTGGATCACCCGCACTCCCCTGGTGATGAATTCCCGTATTACCTGAGGGATTTGCACATCGGGCTTGTTCCTCGTGGGCCGGAATGTCCTGGGAGAGAGCAGAGAGTGACGGGCAAGGAGAATTCTGTCTACCGCAGACCCCACCCAGCACAGGGGAGTCAGGGACAGGATCAGCCTGTGGCTTTGACTTTGGGTTTTGTTTTTTAAAGAAGGGCCAAGATGGGGCAAGAGTTTTAGACAGTGGCTGCCAGGTCCGAGTGACCCAGTCAGACCCAATGCAGACAGACACAGGGCACCCGGGGAGGGCATCCAGCTGCAGGGCCCGCCCAGGTCAGGCAGCATGGAAAGAGCAGCCTTACAAGTGGCCAGTGGATTATTGGTCTCGGGAGATGCTCAGACACACAGGGGCTCTCGCCTCTCCATTGGCCTCAGAGAGCACTGGCTTAGGACCCACTCCAGGTGTCCCGGCAGGAGGGGCCCCTGCCTGGCTGTGTTTAACTCAAGAAAGTCCTCTTTGCTTTCCTCAGCTAATAACCTCTTGTGGAATCAGTGTGCTGGGAGACACAGAGTGCCAGGAGACACAGTGCACCGGGTGATACAGTGTGCCGGGAGACACAGTTTGGCAAACACAGAGTAGGGGAAAGCATTGAATTGGAAACTGGGACACAAGGGTTCTAGACCTGATGTGGTCATCAGTCAGAGCTGGGTCTCTGAGCTCCCACAGGAAAAGCCTGAGCATGAGCTCTTCCATGCACCCTCCGATTCGGTGCTGCTGGGGGTGAGCCAGGGCCTCAGGAAGGGGCAAGAGTGACCCCACATAACAGCCTTCCTTTCTCACTCTCTCTAGGCCTTGCTGCTGGCACAAGACAGTCTTGGGTCCTCCTAGACCTCACAAACCTGTCTACCCCATTGTGGCTCAATGATAGGTCAGTCAATGAGTGATACAGGCTTTGGGGGCCAGCCCAAGATAGGTGCCACCTTTTCTCTGGGACAGAGAAGAGAACTGGTACCCTCACATCCTGTTTCCCCACTACCACACCCCACCCCAGCCAGGCTGAACGTCCTACTATGCCCTGGGTGTGCAGATTATCCAGAATTCACTTCCCGACCCCACCCGATCCCACCCCAAACATCCACCCCTCTGCCGTGGCAAATCACATTTATGCTTCAGGTGCTGCTGGGGCCCCATTTTCCAGGAAGCACCAGCCCTCCCCTATCCAGCACCTGTCACCTGTAGCCACAAACATTCAGGCACCAGCCTCAGGACTAAGAGTCCAATCATCAATAAATGACACGGCTTTGTCCTGAAGAGGTTTGCAGGGAGGAAAGATCCAAACTTAAACCAATGGCCACATGAACACATGGTGACAAAATGGGGTGCATGACCCCATTGCCCCACGCCCCTGAACCTGGGCTCTAGGAGGGGAATCATCACTGCTTCCCAGTGTCTGCTCAGTGCTGGTGCTGGAAGGCCCTCAGCCATCATCCAGACATGGGTACATGAAGACAAAGGCACTGGAAGCCTCCCCTCTCCCATCTCCCATGCCACCTGAGGGCCTGAGGACAGCCTCAGTCCATGGCCAGCACCTCAGAGACAGACGGAGCTCACATTCTGAGGCTCTAGGGCAGCTCCCGCCCCCTCCCAACATGTCAGACACCAGCCATCTGCCTGGATGGAGCATTTGGGGATCAGGTACTTAGAAACCTAAATGTCCCCACAGGCCACCACTCACCCTTCTTCATCACCTGCGGCTCTGGCTTTCATGTGAGCTGAGGAGAGAGCCCCTTGGAGGGTGTAACCAGAAGGCTTGATGTGGGTACTCAGACCCGCAGGTCAAAGACCTTTTGATCACCATGGCCGTGCTGGTGCTAAGCTGCCCAGAGCCCCCTGTGGCCTCTGACTACAAGGCCCAGAGGACACTGACACCACATCTGCCTGGGCCCCTGAGGCCCTGTGGCTCCTTTCTGAAGCCGTGGAGGTGCAGAGCTGCAGGGTGGTTCCCAAGCAGCATAATTCCTGTCTATTCACTTCCCAAACACAAGAGGTACAGGAAAAGGCAGCAGCAGCACGGCTCAGCAAACCCTGCTTTCCCTCTTAACACCTACAGGAATGTCCTTTTTCACTTGCCTTCATTTTCTGGCAAACCATATTATGTCCCTTCCCTGGCTGCAGCCCTGGGCTCTTGCCTCCCTGCTCATCTCCATCCACTTCAGGTCCCTGGTTCAGCCTCTAAAACACCCCTCCTGAAGTCAGATTTTGCTGCAACTTCCACACACAGGTTCTAAGACCCAGATCAATGATGCTGGCTACAAAGGGGCCAGCATGTGAAGTGCCCCATGAGCACGGCTCCCAGCAGCTGTCTTTGGACATTGCTCTCCCTGGCTGACTGCTCTTGCTGCCTGGGCTCTGATTGAGGGAGCCAGCAGCATAGAAAGGAGAAAGGCAACCTCTGGTGCAGTTAACGCTCTGTAGAGGAGGTCTGCGAGCTGCCTGAGGAGCTAAGGTACAGTTCCCCCATGGTGGGAAATAGGGGGTGGGAAAAGGACAAAGGTCCTGTAACTTCCCAGCCAGACTTGACATCACCATCTCAGAGAACCCAGAAGCTCTATCCTCATGAGTGATGACAATGCCAGAGACCTTGGGGTCTCAGTGGACCCCTGTCCCCAATCCCACAGCTCAAAAATGGTCTTCAATTTTACATCTAAACCAACTCTTTTTGCCTTAGATGTGGGCCCTTTCCTACCAGCATACTTGCAAATAATTTGTAAACCTATTTGTTAAACAGAAATTTCTTTCTTTTGTAATTTTTTAAATTTTTTTGAGCCAAGGTCTCTTTCACCCAGGCTAAAGTGCAGTGTCATCATTATACCTCATAGCAACCTCAAACTCCTGGGCTCAAGAAATCCTCCTGCCTCAGCCTCCCAAAAAGCTAGGACTACAGGTACACACCATCATGCCCAGCTAATCAGACATTTCTTAAATGTGTCAAACATTTAGTCTTCCCTAGATTGGTGGTTCTCAAACTTGAACATGCATAGGAATCACAATGGATTTTGTTTAAATGCAGATTCTGATACAGTAGGTCTAAGATGGGATGTGAGAGTCTAACAAGCTCCCAGATGCTGCTGGGGCAGTTGCTCCAGGGACCACACTTTGCAAGAGCAGGCATTGAATGGCCCATGGTTTGTAGGTAATGAGTCTGTTTCACAGGGAGGCAGACTAAAGCACAGTCTCTTATCAATGTGATTGTCGGAAGAGGGGACCCAGCCTGGAGATACTGTGTCTGAGACATTCGGTCTTCTTAGGATTAGTAGTTCTCAGCCTAGCTGTATTTTAAGAGCACATAGAGAGCTTTGAAAACATCCTAGCACAAGGGGCCTACCCCAGATCAGTTAAATTAGATTCTTCAGGGTTAGAGCCTGGGCATCCTTTCTAAGAACTCTTCAGGTGATTCTAAGGAGCATCTTAGAGTCATCCAGGGACCACCCCTGTTCAGGAGACAGCCCAGAGACACCCAACCCACCAAGATTGTCCCATAGCTGAGCCCTCTGGCTCTACCTGTTGTGTGGTGAACCAGCTAAGAAATACTTGTCAGGTGCCAGGCTCTGTGCTGAATGATGGTCAAGACTCCGAGCCTGAGCTGGTGGGAGAGTACTGAAGCAAGAGACCTAACTACTGAGACCCTTCCGGTGGCTCCTTCAGCCTCAGTTTCCCTTCACCATCATCCTGAGACTCCTCCATAAGGAGGTGGAAACTTCTTTTTCTCTTTCACTGGCCCCGTTTCTATCTTTTCCCCATGTCCTTTATTGGCCTCGGATATTTGTCAGAACAGTTATCGCATGTTTTAGGAAAATGGCCTCACCCCACACTGCAAAGCTAGGGAGGTGATTAGTTTTGCTGCTTCAGCCTGCCTCACCCCACCCTTCCCACCAAGGTGCCTAGCTTCTCCATGTTTGCAGAGTCCCAGCTCACTATAACAGACGATGTGCACTGATGATTTCCAACTTCCAAAAGAATGTGAGCTGCCCGGCCCCTGGGTTAGAGAAGTAACCAAAAATCTCTCTTGATCCTCATCAGAGAATTGTGGTGCAAGAATGGGTAGGGGGAGGGCTCCAGTTTCACAGAGAAGTGAAGAATGAGTGTGCCTCTTTTTATGGGGCCTTTGGAATGACAGGAATGAAGATCTGAGCCCCCTCCGCCTTACACTGCCCCTCCACCCAGCACTGCCTTGTCACTGCCCAGGACTTCCACGTGGGCTCAGGGAGTGCTCCTTTGCTGAGACAGGCTTGGGTAGTACAAGTTCAAGCACTCCTCTGTTGAAATGCATGTACCCTGTTTAGCCAAGAGGTGTCTGCATCCAAGCTATGCGGAGCAAAGTATTATTAGAGCGGGCATCAGTGTGTCTGTAACTGAACCCAGCTCTCCCTAGCAACCATCACCAACAACACGTCTAACAGAAGGATGCAATACCTCTTTTTTTTTTTTTTTCCGAAAAACCTCATCTTAACCAAGTCATAAACACCGCAGCACAGCAGAGCTGTTGTAAAAAGACAACACAAAAGCAGAATCTGGCATGTGACCGATTTCAAAATAAATTGCTCTTCTCCAGCACCTTCTAGAAGCCAGTCTCTTAAAATGACCTCCAGCTACAGAACATAAACTCTTCTGAGTTTCTTGCCGGGTGATCATTAAACATGTGTTTGGGGCTTTTGACACATAGAAACTTGATCAGGTGGTATCTCTGTGGGGTCCCTAAGAAGAGTTTTAGCCCAGAGGGGCACTCAGGTTTTTCTAGCCTAGCTGGCCAGCCCTGAAGATGTATCTTACCTTCACCGTACCTTGGGTGTGTGTGTCTCCCCCCTCTTTCTCCTGCCATCCCAGCCCCTCTCCTGGCCCCACATTCATGGGCTTGAGAAGAGGAATCGGGCCATTCCTCTAATTCATAGGGGGTTCTGTCAAGGTTTTTGGAAAATTTTTTTTTTTGCAGTTTTGTTTTTTTTTTTTTTTTTTTTTTTGGCTGGGGCAGGGTTTGAACCCGCCACCTCCAGCATGTGTAGCCGGCACCCTACTCCTCTGAGCCACAGGCGCCACCCCAGGTTTCTGGAAAATTAAGTAATGCCCTTTATCAGAAGTTTGGAGATCCTAATCCTTGTTTTGTGCCGAGGAAGGGAAGAGAGGGTCTAATGTTGATTCTTGGACTTCTACCAGCTCTGAGTTATAAAACCCTCGAGGGCAGGAATCCTGGCTGAGGTATCACCTGTGCCCAATTCATAGCATTGATACCTGTATGACGTAGATGGTCAAGAAATGCTTATGGAAAGGAGAGTTGGCGCCCTCTGTCTTGGGTCCCATTGCTCCTGGCATATGAGAGGCTTTTAAATTCTTCTGAGCCTTTTCATATATGTGAGTCGGAAATAGGTTCCAGGGCAAGAATCCTTCCTCAAGTTTATAGATGAGGAAAGTGACTACAAGATTTACCCCAAGTCCTGGCCCTATGCCACTCCTCAAATAAGGGCTAAGAGTTAGAAGCTTGGAAAAATCAAGAATCAGTCTGGTGAAGTTATCAATGGGGATTGCAGAATCCCGCCTGTGGAATAATCTCACTGCATTTCCAGTGGTTGCTGAGTCTCTGAGCTTCCTGGGCTCCTGGAGGCCAAGGATACCTGAGGAAATGCCTGGACTCTCCCTTTGCTCTTGTCCACATGAACCACAGGAGGTACTATCAGGTCTCCTCCTTGCTCCTCTCCCTGTTCTATTCTCAGACGCCCCCTCACTCTGTACACCCACTGCTGAGCCAATGTGCTCTCCAGGCATGTAAAGTAATTTTAATGTTGGCCCACACTGGGCATACCCAGGGATAGAAGCACATTGTTCTGTGCATTCCAAAGCCTGAGCAGAAGCCCTGGGCCATATCCACACCAAGCTCCCCTCCAGGGGTTGCTAGAAATCAGAAGGGGCTAAAGCAAGGGGCCTGAGGACAGTGCAAGCCCATGCCCCACGTGCAGATTGAGCAGGGTGTTTCAGAGGCCCATCGCGGTCTGTTTTTCTAAAAAGTGGCTGGCATCTGAGCACCCCGAGGAGTCATCTGTGCCCTTGTTGGCAGCTGGGTCCTGCAAGGGGCATGCAGAGGCAGCACATGTTATTTTTCTCAGGGTGGCACCTGTAGCCCTTACCAGACTTGCGTCTCATCACAGGAGCTCAGACCACTGCACAAGGGGCTCCCCGCCTCAATGAGGAGAGCTGACTCCTGCCTGTAACCCATATCCTTAACCCACCCTGCCAGAGCCAGTGGGTAGGACCCACAAGTCTTGTTGTCAAATCGATCCACATTTGCTTTGGAGAATTTTAGCTGCTTTTTTCCAATCTTTATTCTGCTCAACAAAGACTTATGAGCACCTCCCGTGTACCACACACACAGCGGTAGATTGAGTCCATTTCCCACCCCTCTGGTCTTAGCTCAGTTCATGCAGGTGGGGGATACCATCCAAATCCTAAGTAGTCAAGGACCCAGCTGGGGCAGCTGGAAGTCCAGATCTCTTTGACCATTCGGTATGGGGGTAGGTGTGACAAGGTGGCTTCCAAAAGTGCTGAGTCTTAGGTTCCCTTTGGAACTTTGGGATGCTTAGTGGGATAGAAGCAGCCAAGGACTTGAATATAAAAAAATTTTTGTGATTTTCAAATCTGAAATAGGTAGAGAGAAAATGACCCTCAGCCAGTGCTGGAAGACACCCAAGACTGCCAGGTGTTACACCCTCAGGTGGGGATTGGATGTTGCAAAATGCACCTCTCCTCCCAGCCCCCAGAGACCAGTGGGCTGTCCAGCAAAGCCAAATTCCCAGCTTCCTGTCTCGGGGCCACTGCTATTTTCTTCAAATCAAAACCCTAACCCTGCTCTTTAAAAAAACCTGCTTTCTGTGCACAGCACGGGCTTTTGCAGGTCCCATAAGCAGTTTGCTGCAGACCTTGACAGAGAATCTAGATGTGCAAGAGCTGAGGGAGCCATGAACGAAAGTTGTCATTTCCCCTGAAAAATGGCCACTGCCTGGCATTGCTGGGAGCGTGGACAGCTCAAGAGGGAGGGAAAAGAGACAGCCAGACAGACCTGCAGCTGCATGAGTCAGGTCAGCTGGGCCACCCGGAACAAACAGGCATGGGTCCCTTTCTTGAATCTCATTTCTCCAGCCAAGAGTTCTTGCCCTGAGATAGCAAAGCTAAGGCCCCCGAGAACCCATGTGGTAGCATCGCCTGCTGCCTTGCCACTGAGCTTGAGCGTTTAAAACACATCTCTGCACTCAGTCTTCTGTCCTGTGAAGGACGATTGGGTTGAACAAAGAGATTGAATGAGTCGATGTACACATGGACCCCTGCCCTGAGCCAAGCCTGTGGTTACCTCTGCACCAATGTGGGTACCTGGCCTGATAGAAGGAGCCCTTCTAACTTTACCTCTTGGCCTCACAGAATAGATTCCCAGAAGTAACTCTTTGCCTTGGTCTTGAGACAGCATTGCTCTTTCTCCCTCCCATGCTGGTTAAGTTTGGAACATTGACAGCAGGCTATGCGTGCTTGTAGACCATTGGTCTTGCACCAGTGGGTGCTTGTGAACCACTGGGGTGGGCCCAGGGATTAGCGGGTGCTCCTTTCTACCTAGATGAACCTGCCTCCTTCATGAGCCTTCCCTAATCTCCCAAACCAGGAAGCTCACCTTCCCTGACCCTTTAACATTTACTGTGCATCTCTTTTCTTGAGTTTTCCAGACTAGTATTTATTTAAGCTTTTCTTATCTGAGGCTATGTCCCTAGATGTCATGGAGGCAAAGAATGTATCTGTGTCACCTTTATGTCTCACCACCAGGCAAATTCAGCAAGCATCCCCTGGCTGGTTCCAGCAGCGTCTGTTCATGGGGAGGAAGGAGTGTTAGGTGGGCAGGCATGGGGGGTTGCACAGGCCTCAGCCACAAAAGGAAATAGCATGGGGTTCTGCTCCCTCTTGTTTCTAGGCCAGGGCAGCTATACCTAGGTCAGGAATTATTTCACCATCCCCTGTGTCCTCTTCCCTACACGCCCTCGCCCCCACCCCGGATTCATTTTCCCTACTAAATCCCCTGATAGAACTTGGCCCGGCACTCCCCTGTCTGAGGCTGCCACGTTGAAGCAGGCTCTGCAGATAAGTGGGTTATCGGAGAAGGCCAGCTCGGGTGTCCTAGGCCCCAGAGGGTCACCCCTGGCTGGCTGGCAGCTCCCCCCACCCGCACCTCCTCCTGCTCCCTCCCCAGAGCCAGGCAGGCAGGAGAAGGCAGATCGTGTCCTGCGGCTCAGTGAATGGCCGGCCCCCAGCCGCCACGGGGAATCTGAGCTATGCTAAGCGGCTCCAGATCACAGCATCTCTGCCCTGCCCGGGCACAGCCGGCCCAGACAGGGCGCCTCTACCTGCCGTGGCTGCCGCTGGAAAGCTGGCATCACTCGGGCCAATGGAAAAAATCTCCCTGTGGGTTATGTAACCGCTCACTGGCCTGTCCCTGGCTCCCTGGGGAGGCTCCCAGCCACCACCAAGGTGGAGAACAGTGGGCCCCCAGCAGGAAGGGGACTACAGAGGGTCAGTCTTTCAAAAGGAAGAAAATAGTGTCAAGTTATCCAAGGTCCCCCTCTGGAGCCAGCCTGGTCAGGCCACAGAAGACTGGGTATTTCCTGAGAGTGCTCAGAGGTCTGCCCAGCAGTTCAGCCAGGAGGGAGCTGGTCCCAGCAGGAAGGGGTGGCTACAAGAAGAGAGAGGGAAGGACAATGCTATTATTTTCTTTTCTCTTCTTTTTGGGCATTTTTAATTTGCAGTAAAGTATAAAATTTACCATTTTAACTATTTTTAAGTACACAGCTCAGTAGCATCAATCACAGCCGTGGTGCTGGGCACCCACCATGACTGTCCACCCAGACCCTCTCACACTCCCAGACAGAAGCCCTTTGCCTACCACAAATAAGTCCCTACCTGCCCTCTTCCCACAACCTCCACTCTACCTTCTGTCTCCATGAACTTTCCCACTCCACATATAGCATACAAGGGAATCATATGATAGTTTTCTTTTTGTGTTCAGCTTATTTCACTTAGCATAATGGTTTCAAGGTTCATTCATATGATGATGTGTTAGAATTCCCTTTCTTTTTCCTGGCTGAATAATATTTCATTTTATGCATATGCCACACTTTGTTTATCCATTCGTTTGTCAATGGCCACATGGGTTGCTTCCCCCTTTTGGCTGTTGTAAACAATGCTGCTCTGAGCGTGGATGACCAACACTCAAAGAAATGACACAAGTTAGGGACAGTGAGGCTGCTGCCTTACCTGGAGAGTTGAAGGAAGTCTACAGGATGGACCAACTAGGGACCTGCGAGGCAAAAAGTTTGGATTTTACAAAGTGGGGACCAGAGAGACATTGTTGGTTTTTGAGCTGTAGAGTGTGGGGATTAATTAAAAATCAAGGACCAGTGCAGAGCTGAAGGAGGGATCTGTAAATTATCCAACCCGAACCCTTCATACTATAGATGAGAGGTTGGAGACCTAGGGAGTGTGTACAAGGCCGTGTTTTCTTGCACTTGGAGATGTCTTACCTTAGCAAACCGGGGGTTTAGGTGGCCATGGTTATGTCTGTGTCAAAGGAACACACACAGACTCAAAGATCGAAGTTGCCATGGCAGACATCATTTCCCCATCTTCCTCTCAGGGGGCCAGTAGGCCTGTGTGAGAAACTGGGTCCTCTAGCTCTGTCCCTTCCTTCAGTAAGTGCCACAGTGGGCGCCAACAGCTTTTGGGACAAGCCAGTGGAGATCTTTAGATCAGACCTCCCCTCACCCCTCACCTCCACCCCCACCCCCGTAAGCAGGCTTCCCAGCCAAGGGTACATAGTCTATTCTCCAGAGTGGGCACCAAGCACGTGGCCTGTCAGCTGCCTGTGAGATGATAAACAGGGACTCCCTACAGTGTGATTAACCCTGGACCTGGTGTCCTCCACACACTGCTGTGAGCCTTCTGCCATCCTCCCCTGCCCATATCAACGCGCGTGGGCCATGTTCTGATGCCTGGTGTGGATGGGAAGGACTTATCAGGAATTAGGTGAGTGGAGAGTGGCAGAGGGGGGAAGGGAATAGGAAGAGGAGATGACAGGACAACAATTTCAACAGCCAGAGAGAATGTCACACTTGTCTTGAGCTCCCTGCTCCAAAAGTGTATTTATACCCACAATTTTCAGGGCAGCCAGGTTCCATCTGTTCTAGATAAAGAAGAGGCCCCTTTAAGTAGACAGAGGTCTTTTCAGCTCCGCTCCAGCCACTGAGAGGTCAGGAGCATAGCAGGCTTCCCGGGGTGCAGATTGCATTGCCAGGAAGTGGAGCACTAGGGGAGGGGCAGTCAGCTGTGCCTCGGTGACTCCAGGGCTGATTGGCATTATGTGAGCGATCCAAACCCATGCTAGGCCCAGTCGCTAGTTCCTTTTTACCTCTAGACTTCCCCTGTCCCGGGGGCCCCCCCTCCAGGGTGGTGATAGCACTTGACCAAGAAGCGGAATGATGAGCATAGGGAACCTGCATCGTGCTGACCCAGCACAGATCAGGCCTTGAAACCCAAGGTTTAGAATCAGGGCTGCCTGCACACCCCCAGAGTCTCCATCCCCTGCCACCGCATGCTAGAGCTCAGATTTAAGTCCTTCAAGCAGTACCAGGGCCCAGAGCTCTGAGTCTCTGGGGGAGACTCAGCCTGCAGGGAATGACCTTCAGTTAATCCTTTGGTGGCCCTTCCACATTCCCAGAACAGATCCCAGTTCACAGAGTAAGCAAAGCTTCAGGCCACTTCAAATACGGGGACAGGCATGCTCAGGCAAGAGCAGTCCTGGGGTAGCCACCCAGCCCTCCCTCCTGGGGAGCCCCTGGCCTCCCAACTCATCCTAGCCTTGACAGTGCCCAGCATGGCACTAAGTGTATTCCAGAGAAGTCTGTGTGCACACCCAGATCACTCAAGCCCAGACTTAACGAGAGAGAGCCTGAGGCCACCATGCCATCATGTCATGGCCCCACCTCCCAGCTTGTCCTTAAAGCAAGGGCAATACCAAAAGAGGAGTAGCTTAGGTGGTATCTGGAGATGCCAGGTGCTGGCTGAGGCTCACACATATGTATAACTAGGAAGAGCATTCATCTGGATCTCCATATATGGGACCCTGTTAGACAACAGTCATTGTAGGACTCCGGGTGTTAAAAATTGGAGGAGAGGAGTGTTATCTCTAAAGTGGGGTTAGAAGCAGAGTCACCTAGAATTCAGACTTCTTGACTACAGACACTTCCTTTTAATAGCTTATTACCTTGTGGCATAAGAAATAGCAGAAGCAGTCCAGAGCCAGCCACCTGCCTCTGGCCCTGGTTCTGACACCATTCACCTGGGCAACTCTAGAGAGACCTGGCAGTCTGGCTGCCCTCCACCTACTCTTCCCTTAAATGGAATCATAATTCTCATCTCCTATACTTGCTCACTCCACCAGCATCATCAGGGGTAAAATCCAGTTAAATTCTTATCATTTTGTCTGTGTCCCCTTTAACACCCCAGTCCAGAAGGAACTTCTGAGTTTTCTGACACCAGGCTTTTCCCCTTGATGAGTCCCATTCATTGACTGCTTCTAGGAGAGGTTCCAGATAGGGATGGTAACCTGAGAAACCCACATAGAGCTTCTTCCACATGCCCAGGGGCCCCCAGGTGCACTAGAACTGGGGGTTGGGATGCCGCCCTGTGGGGGCCCTGAAATCCATTTACAAGGAAAATTCTCCAAGGTCCCCAGAGCTGGCGTTGAGGCCCTGCTGGGTGCCTCCAGCTCAGCACTGTCAAACCCCACTGAAACTGGGGCACTGGCCCCTGGTAGGTATGTAGAGGCTGCCAGCCCGACCAGACCAGAGGGTAGCTTAGGAATGTCAGAGGACCAGGCAAGCCCTGTAAGACGAATAGGTTGGGAAAGGCTTCCTAAAGGAGGTGGCATGAAGGAAGAGACAGGATTTGGGTGGACAGCAGAAAATGGGAGGACTTGCAGGTGGGAGGAGCCTATGGGGGAAGGGAGGTACAGGGGACAGTGGTGAGAAGGGGCACCATCAGCCAGGCCAAGGGTGTTGGTCAGTAAGCCAAGAGCTGAGGCCACCCAGCCAGGCCATGACCCCAGGCCATGGTAACCACACTGGCCCGTTCATCTTGCTGCCGCCCGCCTTTCTTCATTTCTGGCCAAGACCATATTTTCATCCAAAACTAAAACTTCTACCTCAAGCATCGTGAGTTCTGCCAACCTTGGGCCTTGAGCAGTCTTGGGCAGGAGGCAGGGAGAGCTGCCACATCTGGGACCCCAGCCAGCTGGCCAGGGGCTCCAAAACCCAGGGGTTTTGCTGAGGCAAATGGTGTGGCACCAGGGCCAGGACCCACCACCACCCCTTTCCGGTGAAGTCACTGCCTTGTAGGAGAGAGAGGACAGGGTCCTAGATGCCCACCACTTAAGCCCTGTCCATCTGTCTTTGTGGACTAGCTGTTTCCAAGGGCTGTGTGCAGGCAGGTGCCCACTGCTCACCGGGGATTAGAAGGGGCAGCCGCAGGATGGCCCACCCCTCTGCCACAGCCATTAGCCTGTGCCAGAGGCTGCCCTTGCTGCGTTTACCTCCCCTTCCTCTGCAGGAGCCCCTTCTCCTCCTCTCCAGACATATTTTCTGCCCTCCCCACCAGGGGTGAAGCTGGAGACAGGAAGTCTAAAGCCAGCCCCTTGTGTGCTCCACCCCTACCCACCTCCAGTCCCAGCATCCCTCTGAGGAAAATGAGGGCACTCGCTAAGGTGGTCTACAAGGTCCCATCTCCCCACCTGGGCACCAGGCCCTCAGCAGCACCTCCCACAGCCCCTCGGGTGCCCAGAGCTTGCAAAGGTTACCTGGAGGTCTGGGGAAAGCTTGAATACACCGGGGGTGGGAAGAGAAGATGGGGACTGCTCAGTCTGCAGACTGGCAGAGGTTTACCAGCAGTAGGGAAACCAGAAGCTAAGGACTTCAGGTTTCAGTGTGGGAGGAAGCACCCTAGGCTGTAGGAGACCTGGGTTCAAGCCCTGGCCCTGCCTTTCTCTAGCTGGGCAACCTCAGAACAGGCCTTCCACCCTTGTGGTGGCTTCCTTGCCCATAAAGGACATTAGAAGTGATTTCAGAGGTCCCTTCCAGCTCTTTGTTATTCCAAAGCAGATGAGCTAGGCATGCAGAGGATGCCTATTAAATGTTCATGATTGACTGGTCAATAGGTTCACAATGAAGACTAGATCCCATCCCTGATGCTGCTCCCTACTCCCTCACCTGGGTGGGTCTGCAGTCCTGGCCTGCTCCTCCTCACCTTCTCTTCCATCCAAGCAGTGGGGGTGGGAGTGGGGGGCCGTCTGGTCAGCCTGTGTGTCCTCTGGAGTCAGCACCCACTGTAGGGGTGGCCTGCAGGGGGCACCAGTGCACAAGGCCAGCTTTATCTGCCCACAGCCACTTCCTAGCATCTTGGCATCCTGGGGGGTGTCCCACAGAGACATTTTAAACCATATGATGGTGCCTCTGCCACAGAGCCACTCTCTTGGGTGCAATCACTAACCCATTTGGGGCCCCAGCCCTGAGTCCAGAAACCCCAGGTTGGGGGTTAGACTAGAACCTGAACCTCCATCAAGGGTCCCCTCCCGACCTCCAGAGCAGGTGCTTGTTCCCATTTTATGCCTGACAGCCAAGCCTCCTGCAGCCCACAGGAGGCCACAAAGGTCTCAGGCAGCTGAGAAGAATGGAGCATGGGTCCTGGGTTCCGTGGGGACAGTGCCTGCCTAGAGATACCTCTCTCTGTGCCCAGGGAACGCAGCTGCTCTTAGGAACGAAGGAGTTTTAACAAGCTCAGCTGAGGCTGCATTTTTTAAATGTATTGGTTTGTCTTGTGTTGGTTATGTTCCTTCTCAAACAGCAGGAAGAGGTTGTGGGGAGAGCCCTGGCTGTCAGCAGGCTTCTCCCCCTGCTGCAGGAGTGGCTGAGAGAGACTGCAACTGAGGTCAAGAGCAGGCCACAGGGCTGTGGGACGGAGAGCAGGCCACAGCCTTGTCTGGCTTCAACAGCCCTGTGAAGGGGCTATGGGGTTTGCAGTGGGGGCACTCCTTTCTCCATGCACACACTCCCCTCAGGCCTCTGGGCCCTCAGTGCCCCCCCCCCAGGGCAGCCCTAGCGAGTACATGCCTGGACCCCAGAACTGGTGTGCCTTGGGTTCCCAGCAGCAGGAAGTTGGGGGTCACTGTGGTTTCCACGCCACCAACTTGATGGACCCATGCCTGAGGTGCTTGGAATCATTGTTGTATGGTCTGTGGAACCTTCTGGTAGGATTCTTCCTGGGTTTTTTCAGCAGCCACCCATGTTAGTATTTTCCTGAAGTAGAAAGTGAATAGGCCACAAGGCCCTAAAATTCTGAAAAAATGTCTGTGAACATCATGGGAGCCTGAGTCAGGAGGGCAGTTCTCAGCCTGTCTTCTGAGGAACTTATGGCAACCAGAAGGAAAATGGGCCCGATTCTTTTGTAGTTGCTTATTTTAACTATTCATTCAGAAATGTTCATGTTCAAAGGACACATTTTTATCAATCAGGGAGCAAGAGCCCCAAGTTTGCAGCAGCACAGGCAAGGGGGTGAGAGTCAGCCGTGAGCTAACTCAGAGCAAGGTTTAATCCCCTGGGAAATGCACTGGGGAACACTGTGGACTTTCCCTTTTGGTAGAAAAAGGTTCCTAGTCTGTCTTCATTGATGGGACGCTGAGCTGAGGTTTGTATAAGAAGAATCTGGGAGGATGGCTATTCAGGCTCTGGGTCTCTTGGGAGAAGAGACAGTTAGTGGCAGGTCCGAGGCACCCTGTTTCTAATTTCTACCCCTGAGCCATGATGGCATCTCCTGTCACCACAGTGAGATTGTGAAACAGGAAGTCGATGGGGTGGGGGTCCCCAGGCAGGCCTGAGAGGGAGGTAACACTGGGCACTAAGGGCCCTCTGAAATGCCACACCTCACTGAAGTGCCAACCAGCAGGAGGCACTTGTGTGGCCAGGAGGCTGGTATCTGGGGCTTGTGGTGCTCCCTGAAGCCTGGAACTGCCACGTGGGGCACTCCCCTCAGTAGGTAGTGCTGGTCCTTAGAGAGCCCAGAGTGACAGTTGGCTTCTCTTTTCTGGAAGACCCTCAAGACTGAGGACACCAATCAGAACAGCCTCAATTCAAGTTAATGCTGGTACTTCCCAGCTCTGTGGCCTACAACATATATTTGGCCTCCCCAGGCCTCCACTCCCCATCTGTAAAATGGGACTAATGGACACTACCTGCTTCATCTGGGTGGCTGAGCCTTGAACAGTGGGGATGACCACGTCAGTATAAAAATAGCATAGACCAATATCATACATGTCTGGGAGGTTCATGTCAGAGGTCTGGTGGAAAGGAATATTTACTCTCCAGGCACTTACTAGATGCCAGCTGTGTGCGGACACTGGCGACCCTAAGTATCCATTAGATTTTTGTGACATGGGTATTAATATCCCCGTTTTACACACGGGGAAAGAAAATCCAAAGAACATAGGAAACACACGTAAAATCCCACAGCTGGTCAGTGACACATGAGGAACAGGGGCCAAGTCCTCAGCACCTCACACCCTGCCTCCTCAGAATGTGCTGCCACCTGAGTGCCGTGGCTAGTCAGAAGTGCACCTGGGGTGGTGGGCACGTAGGTATAAAGGCCGACAACAGGTGGCAGGGAAATGAGATAAGAGGTTGCTGGTGTTCAGCGCCTCCTCCCTACACGAAAACAGTGGCCGTGCGCTCTCCGCACTGTCAGCTTATGACCAGAAGAATTGGGAGGCAGTTTTCCAGCCCAGCTCTCAGAAGATGTCTTGGGTTTGCCACTTGCCTTTTCAGACAGACAGCAAAATGGCTTCTGTCCTCCCAGGCTAGCCTGGGCTTCTCCTCTGTGTCCTTGCTTTCTGCCCCTCTGGTTTCCAGCCCGTCAGCCTCATGATTCATGAATGCCAGGAGACGGAAACTCAGCTTGGTTGTGTTGCTCCCACTTGGGGCCCAAAAGGCTGCAGGCTGCAGCTCTGGGTTAGGGTGCTGGTGCCCTGGGTGTTCTGGCACCTGTATCCGCCCCTGTGTTCACAACCCTAGTGCCAGGCAGCAGGTGGAGCCTCCTGTGAGCGCAGTGACAGAAGCCAAGCAGTTCATTTCTGGGACGAGGCTGTGCACCTCCGTCTGGGCCAGAGGAAGGGTGGCGGCACCTTTGACTGGTCCCCTCCTCACTGATCACCAAGCTTGAGAGAAGGAAGAGCACATGAGGGACAGCTCATGTGCTGTCTCATTTCTAACACCCTAAATTATTAGGAAGTGAGGACCCCAGGGTGTGAGCCAAGGCAGCCTGGCATTGCTCAATTCCAAAGGAACCCTTCGAAGGTTTTCCTAGGACACAGCCCAGAGTGTCACCCAAAGAAAGAGCCACCTTACACCTTGCTTTGCCACCACTGCTGTGCCCCTGCACAACTTGATTTATCACGACCCCCAAACATTTCAGCGGCCATGGATTCAGTTCAGAGTCAGGCTCAAAACTGAAGAGGTTAGATGGAGGCTGTGAGAGGGTGAGGGACACTTAATCCAGCATTGCACACGCACTTCTCCTGCCTTGGTTTGTGCATGTCCTCTCCCTGCAAACTTGGCAAACACCACGGACACTGGCTCCTCTGCCTTATAAAGGAGAAGCTGTGCGTGGGGACACTTTGAGACACATGTCTGGTATGTTGGCTGCTGTGGCCAGCTCCCCCAGGCTTGCTTTCCTGCCAGTCTGCACAGAAGGGCAGCATGCTGGGGAGCCAGTGGGAGTGAGAGCCCCACAGAAGCAGGATGGCCAAACGCCAGTTCAGCCTAATGAGCATTTATTGAGCACTCTCTGTGTACCTAGGAGGAGCAGAGGGCTAGGATCAGGCTTGAGGAGGGAGGGGAATGCAGATAGACTCGGTAGCCCCATCTGTTCCTCTCTCCCTCCCTGCCCCCTCTGTCATCCCGTCCCCTCCTGGCTAGCACAGCTTTTCCTGTGCTCTGATCACAAAAGACTCTCCAGCCAGTATGTTTGCTGGAGGGGCCACAGAAGGTGAAAGCCCCCATCCCTGCCTTCACGGAGCTTCTGGCTTTGCAAGCCTCCCCCAACTTTCCTTCTTGTCAGGCTCCCAAGTGACCCCAAAGGGCTTGCTTGCAAAAGTTTGTTCTTTGGACTTTGTGTTTTTCCCCATCTGCTCTACCCTCCTAGTGCCGCCTGGCTCCAGCCCCAGCACCAGCCCCTGTCTGTCCCTGCAAACACAAGTCAGCTGTGTGTGCAGACAAAGCCATGCGCCGCAGCGGGGGCTGGGCCTACAGAAGGGACATTTCCAGGGAACTCTGGGGGCGGCTGGGAGGGCAGAGGCGACTGTCTGATTAGCAGGGACTCGGCGTCACAGTCTAGGGCAAAGAGGGTGAGGGGGACTTGGCCAGGCCCCAGGGGCCAGCAGCTGTGGGTGGTGACCAGGGGAGGCAGCCAGGCTGGAAGAAATCTGCTGTGTGAGAAGTGGAGGAAACGGGCTGGAGAGGAGAGATAACAGCCCTTCTCTGTGTGTCTGTGTGCGTCCGCAGCGAGGGTGGCTGGAGCCAGGCGGTCTGAGGCCATATCTAGTGAGATTTTTGTTCTGGGTTGTGAAAGTGACCTATGGAGCCAGCAGCAGGGTTCAGGGCCTGGGAGAGAAGACACATGGCCCTGCCCTCGCCTCCCCCTTGTCTTGTGTCGGCCTCCCTCCTCCCGTCTCTCAACGAGGAGAGAAGGGAGGGGGGATGGGGAGAGGAAGCATTCTTAGTTTAGTACAAGGCCTGCATTTTGGTTTTGATTGTGCCACTCATTTGACATATGAACTTGGATACTTCCCCTTATATTTCTGGCTGTCTTAGTCTTGTTGGCTGTAAGATAGGGATTATTTATATCTGCCCTGCAGAGTACACAGAGTGGTTGGAAAGATCTTAGGAAATAAGGATATGAACAGTTTGTAAACTGCAAAGTGCCACATAAACGTAAAGCTATAAAGTGCTGTAATGACTAGAAGTGCTTTGTCTCTGCCAGGGCTGCAGAGACCTGGGTGAGAGGAACTTGGTGCTAAGTGATGGGGATAGAATGGGCAGAACCAAGACTCAGGGCCCGGCCCGGCCGTCACCTGGACTCAGGACAGAAAGGGAGGGCCAGGCTCACCAGAGGCTCTCTCTGGGTGCAGGTGTTTGGTCACAGTTTTGCTGACTCAAGCAGTAGGTGACCTGGGTCGAGCATGGACTTCTCCAAGGAGACAAGGGAAGCTGTATGAAGCCCTCACCCATCATGTTCCGAGGCCTGCGCCTGGCCAGGAGGGTAAGGTGCAGCTGACCGTGAAGGGATGGAGGTAGCACTTTGGTCTCCACTCCTAAGCCTCTGTGGCCAGAGGAAACCAGGTCACCCCCTCACCCGTCCCATGCTGACCTGGAAATCAGCCCTCTCCGATGTGAAAACTCAGGCTGGAGTTGGCAGGGGTGACAGGACTGTTAGGCAGAGAAAAGCAAAGCTATTTAAAGTGTACAGTGCCCAGGGGGCATGAATATCACCCACTCCTCACCTTCCAACCCCCTTCCCTGGCTCTCTCAGCTTTCCCTTCCTTGGCCCAGGTCCTTGGCCCTCAGGGCACCCAGAGGGCCACAGGTCAGGTACTTGGGGCTCTGAGAAACTGCAGGCAGAATGTAGGGCTGGCATGGGAGGGCACTCAGCCTGCCCTCCAGCTTGCGTTCCTCCACTGGGCTCTAGGCTAAGTTGGCAGGGCCACACAGACTCCTTGGCTCCCTGTGCCTTATAAATGGGGCTGGGTGCATGTGGGGAACTTAGGACAGGCATGCCCAGCGCCTGCAGCCTGTGCCAACTGCTGCCCACCACCACCCACACTGGCCACCATGCCACCAGTCCACCAGTCCAGTGGACCAAAGTCAGGGGGACAGGGGTGGAAAGTAAGGAATTTTGTCTGGTAGAGCCTTTGCCCCTGCCCAGCCTGCCTCCTCACCACACCCCAAATTACAAATGTTTTCCTCTTTTATCCTCAGTTGAAGTCTACCTGTTCTGGGTCCTAGCCATTAGTGAGCGACTCCATGTGCTGTCCCTCCCTGCTCTCCAGGGAAGGCCGAGGCCTGTTAGGGGTCCAATCATGCCCCCGCACATCTGGGCCGGCTGGGAGGGCCTTAGGTGAGGGATTCCTGGGTGCCAGTCCACAAACTGTAGCCATCTACACCACACGCTACACCAGCCCCGCTTTACATGTGGAGTGACTTCAGCAGTTGCCAACTGCCCTTTCTGGGAAGGGCTGCCTATTCTGAGATTGCATCCTTCCCATTATCTTGGCATTAAATTGTCCTTCTTTTATGATATGATGGATGAAGCTTTTCTTTAAAAAACATTCTTAGCAAAATAAAATATTGACAACCCTCAAATTTCACCAGTCCAAGAAAATCCTGCAGTCTAGGACTCTGGTTCTAGAAGAGGATAGTTCACCTGGGTACCCTGCTGGCTATCCTGGCACTGGGGGCTCGGGGATGAAGGAACTGATGAGCGAGTGAGGTGCAGCCCCAGGAGCCAGGGTGCCTGCCCCCTCCTGACTGTAACTTGCAGTTTCATAGCTGAGATTTCCCCACCACCACCCACCCACTCTGTCCTCTCAGCTGGAGATGCTTCCTCCCACGTGGCTGGGAATTCAGTGCCTTGCTGCCTGCCATAGTTGGCCACTGTCCCTGAGGGCCTGGGGAAACCCAGAGAAGCTGCACAGGCTGCCTTAAGGCAAGGACAACATGCTGACCATGGCCCCCCAAGCCTCTCAAGCCCCAGTCCGCACATAGATGCTTCTGACTCTCATGGTCTCCAAACCTAAATTCAACTGTGGTTGCTCTAAGTGACGAAAAAATTAGAAAAGTAATTTTCAGAAATGAAACCTGACTTGGAATACTTCTTCCCAAAGTAATCCTAGATGGCTCCATGCATCCTGAAGCCCCCATAACTGGCCTGCACTCCTGGGGGGCTCCTTGCATCTCAGCCTGGGGGAATGCTTCCACCCTTGCTGTTGGCATCCTACAGAAACCCGCCCCTCTAAAGACAGACCATTTGCAATTCCCTGTGGAATGGGTGGTGGAGCCACGCTCAGCCACAAGACCATCAATAGTGATTGTTAGCATGCCTGGGATTTACGGAGGGTTTACTCTGTGCTAGGCACTGCATACAGCAAAAGCTTTCAAAAGTGAGAATTCCCAGAGATAAAACCAAGGGAAGAGACTTAGGGATTCTGAAGATACTGCCTAGGAGTCAAGACCAGGCTGTGACCTTGGCTTTGCCCTGAACTAGCTCTGACCTTGGTGTCATCTTCATCAACATCTGCTGTTTGCCAAATTTGTACTGTGTATCCTGGCTGTATCTGGAAAGCTTCGGAAAATGCCAATGCCTAGGTCAAACCCCAGGCAAATTGAGTTGCCATCTCAGGGGTAGGACCCCTACATCAGCATTGTTTAAAGCTTCCCTGATGAACCCAACATTCAGCCATAGTTGAGAACCACTACCCTGGACATTTGGCTTAGGGATTTCATGTAGGTTAATCCTCACAGCAATGTTTCCAGGTTTTAGGAATGGAGAAGCTAAGGCTGAGACAGTTTGAATAACGTGTCCAAGATCCCGTCTCCCTATTTCAAAGGCCGTTACTCTTCCTCCTATGTGGGACTGGAGACACCTGTAGTGACCCCATACAGCAGGAATGAGCCATAGAGGTCGGAGAGAACTGATGAGACACTAGGGAGCTGCTGGCAGCACAGTCTGCTCATCCTGGGGGGCTGCAAACTTCCAGGCCCTCTTCCAGCAGAACTGACCCCCAGGGCTGGGACTGGAGCACCATCTGGCTCCACTTGAATCTGAGCCTGGGTCCATGGGGACTTTCAGCATCTGAGCCCAGCAGTGAGTAATATGCCTTCCTGTGTAGGTTCCCATCCCAGCTTAGCCACTTACAAGCTGTGTGACTTTGGCTAAGTGACCTGTCTGTATTGTCAGTTTTCTCATCTGCGTGATGGTAGGATTATTAGGAGCATTAAATAAGACAGGACCTATAATGATGGAAAGCGGTGCCTGGCACATAGTGAACCTTCAATACCCCAGTATCCAGAGTGTGCTAACAATTACTGCTGGGCACTGACGGGACATGGATGGGCCTGAGAGGTAACTGACTGAGGACAGTGTTTGCCCGCTGGACTTACCTGCTGTTAGCTAGAAGGGAGAGGAGGACCCCAAGCCCAGCTGGCCTCACCCCCAGCCCAACCCGTGGGTCCTTCCTCCTCCCTGGTCATTGCCACCTTTTCCCATGGTCAACTGCTGACTCCAGAAGAGCCTCTGTTGAGGGCAGGGGGTAGACTGGAGGACCTTTGGCTTCTTGTCCCCAGCGTAGCAGTAAATCTCCCTTTGCTCCCCTGTGGCTCGGCATGTGCCCTGCTGGGGCCCACAGCTTGCCCATATGGCTCAGCTGCAGTCTGGGAGGGGGCCTGGGGCTGGGACGTTGTTTGGGGCCTCCAGACCATTGAGGCAGGGGTGGGGCTGGGGTCAGGACAGCAGCCGTGCCTATCAGTGGCTCTCTGGGAGCAGCTGTGAGGGGCCTGGCAACAGGCAGATGAAGGGAATCCACCCTCAGTCCCTTCTGTTTGGGAGGGGGCCTGCCGGGGATGGCTATGGCCACAGTTGGCTCACAAGTTAAGTGTCAAAAGGAGGGACAGAAAAGGAGGAGGGTGGGGAGGGAGTGAAAGAGGGAGGGGACAAAAATTTCCGGAGAGAAAAGGCACCAAAGGCTTTCCTCAGGTAAAGCTCTGTCTGTGGGCTGGTTTTATACTTAGGCAGCACAACTCTGGGCCCCAGCTGCTCTCTTCTGGGGGCCTTAAGTAAGGTATCCCCAAATCAAGCATTGTAATAAGGGACACAATGAGCCCCAAATCTCGGTCTCCTAGGTATCCCCTCCTGACAGAGTCTGCTCCCTCCCAGGAAGTAAGAAAGGGCAGAATATGTGCGCGTGTGCACGCGTGTACGTGAGCGTGACCATGCTGCCGTGTCACACATGCCGTTTCCCAGATCCCATGTCTGTGTGCCTGCCCCATGCAGTCTGCTTCTCTTCCAAAGGATGGCTTGCGATGCAGATTAACGACTCCACGGACGCCTTGAATATTTTACCCCTGCCTGGCCACACAGCTGCCTTGCCGTGGCTGCTTTGCCAAGAAGGGCTCAAGGGGCTGGAGGAAGTCAGGGGAGCAGTGTGAATGGCCCAGAGGCACAGCCATGGCCTTTGTAGATAAGATTCTGAAGTCTGGGACAGGTGGAGGTGTGACTGCAAGAAGACAGAACACAGAGCCCTCAACTTCACAGTGCCACTCCGGGCTACCCTGAGAGAGGTCACTAGAGGAAAAATGAAAGGAAGCCACAGGGTGGGTGTGAACTCCCACGGAGGTGCAGGCCCACAGTGGCCACAGCTGCTAGGAAAAATGAAGACTTCACAGTGAGCCTGGATGGCCAGAATTGTCCCTTCACACCCTCCCACAGCAAGCCACTCAGGCCTGGAGACAGCAGGACAGACGCGGGAGAACACAAACTGTACAGAAGCTAGGCGAGGTGGCAGACGGTAGGTGTGTGCAGACAGGTCCCTCGGCACCCACAGACCTCACCCTCTCAGCACAGTCCCTCGAAGCCACCGTAGCATTGCTTCCTTAGCAGGGAATATTGGACTGTGGAGAAACCTCAGATCATTTTCTTTGAGTTTGGGGGTATATGAGCTGATTTTTATTTTCCTATGAGATATGGGCAATAGCAGGCCTGGGTTCAAATCCCAGCTCTGCCGTGGACTAGACATGTGATCTGGGTTGGGTTTCTTGCTTCTCCAAGCCTCAGTTTCCTCGCTGGTAAAGTGGGGATGATGATGTTGCTCCAGAGACTTGCTCTGGGGATTAGATGAGATAATGTGTATAAAGGGCTCAGGGCAACGGGGGTCTTCAGTAAGCACTCATGAGGTTGGCAGTGACTGGATTGGACTCTGCTGGGGGTAATAGCAAAAGGAATTTGCATTTCGATTTGACTCACCAGTTTTGCACTAATACTGTAGGTCTAGCGCTATCTGAAGCTCCCGAGAGAGACAATAGAATATTGATCAGGGACATACCTATTCATGGGCTGGAAGAAGCAATATTGTTAAGGTACCGTACCGATTAATCCCAGATTGATGTCTGGATTCAGCACTGTCTCGATCAAAAGGCCAGCAGGCTTTTGGGCAGATATTGATTGGCAAGCTGATCCTAAAAGGTGGATGGAAACTCTAAGGACCTAGAATATGTACAAAGGAGTCTCGATAAAGAAAACTGTGGGAGGTATAAACTAAGGGTTGGTTATTGTTCTCAGGAAACTTTAGGCTCCCTGGGGAGACAGGACAGGGCTGTGCAACCACACACTGGCGTCCGGGAGTAGAGGCAGTGGCTAGGAGTGCAGTGCTAGAGCCTTCACCCTGGCTTCAGATGTCAGCTTTGCTACCCTCCAGTTCATGACCTTGGGCAGATTTTTCCCTCTCTCTGCCCCATGTGTCTCTTCTATAAAATGGTATGAACACGGTGCTGCTGCCATTGGGCTGCCGTGAGGATGAAAGGAGCTAATCTGCTACCAACGGGACACTGAGATTGGTCTCATCACTGGGTTGAGTTAAGACTAACTCAATCTAGTGGGGGAAATAAGGCATATACACCAATGGCAGTGTCTGGTGAAGGTGGAGTGACTGGGATATTCAGGAATGCTCAGGGATTCAGAGGTCTGGAGGAGCTCTAGCCAGGTCAGCAGGAGACCTTGCAGAAAAAAGCAAGCTAAAGACAGTTCACATACAGAAATGAATAAGTAGAATGAGGACAGCCTTTCTGCCCCCAAGACTGTCCTCTACAGAAAAGGCTAGAAGGATGAATTGCCTTTCCCAAAGGGTGAGATGCTAGAATTGAGGGTCTCAGGTTCTGGGGGTCTGGCCCCTCCTTTCTGAGACCCAGACTGAGGAAATAGCTTGCCCAGGGTCACCTGGCCAAAGGTTAAGTACAGAGGAGTGTCCAGCAGACAGAGAGTGTGAACAAAGACCTGATGGCAGGGCTCTGCAAAGGTGCTGCCTGGACCTGGGGAGAAGGCTGTTTCTGGAGCCCCAAGTTTGAGGGGGGCACGTGGGTAGACGACCAGTGAGCATGAGTCACCAAGGGGCAGGCTGCCAAGGCCGACAGGACGCCCCACGGAGCCCTTTGGCCTGGGCCCAGCTCAGCAGCCCCCTCCCCACCCCCCGGACGCACGTACCCCACCAGGCCTGGAGACATTTCCTGAAAGACTAAGAAAGCACGGGGAGCTGGAGGGGCTGCCTCAGCCGCCGGGAGCTCGAGGCCAGATCTCTCACGGAGCAGACGAAGGGAGGACGTGACCGGCAGCTTTCATTCTCAGGAGCCAGGGATTTCAGAGGAATGCAGCCAAGTCCGACTCTGAAGTTCCCACTTCAGACCCCGCCCGACTGGAGCCAGGGGCGCCTCCAGTCGCCACCCTGGAAATCAGAGAGGCACGTCATAGGCCTCATCGTGTCGGGGAACACGTCCTCCTGGTGGCTCCTGTGGCCTGGCCCACCTGCTGGTGTTTATGCAGGGCCCAAGACCCTCCTCCGACCAGCTTCCTCCAACCCCTTCTCTCCCGTGGCCCCCTGCCTGCCCACCTTCTCACTGCATCTGCCCAAGAGGGTCTTGGCTCCCGGAACAGATCTCCTAGGAATGTCACGTCTCTGTCTTTGAGGTCATCAGCAGACCTAGAGGAGAAAGAGGGGGTGCTATACAAATCCTACACAATGGCTCAAACCCAGACACCAGGCCAAAGCAAGGACACATACGCACGGAGAGTGCCACAGTCCTCCCGCTCTGCTGGCCAGCCGTACACCGGACAGTGGGGGAAATGGCGGCCTACGATTGGCCTGAGCCCTGCAGCAAGACAGAGCCTGGGCAAGGCCAAGGGTCTAGGGCTCCTGAGACCCATGCATTTCAAATCATTTTTATGGTTTTACTTTGTTTTCTTCTTTTATCACTTTCTTCCTTCTTTACGAGAAAGGCAAGCTTTGGACAGACAGGCAAGGACAGGCAGGGCTGCCAGAGACCCACAGAGAAGAGGAGAGCACTGTGTCCCAGTGCTGGGTAGAAGCCATGCCCCCACCTGGTCCTTCGTATAACCAAACAGTTGGTGGACACAGGAATGTGCTTGTGGCTTGTCCAGAGACCCTGAGGACACGCACTTTGATCACAGCATCCCCAAGACCCCTTACCCCACCCCCTTCTGGTTGCTTTGTCTTCCTCCATCCTTCCCTACTGAGAGTCTTCCCTGGGTCAGCAGACCTATTTGTGTCTCATCCCTTATCCCAGATTTCCCAGGAATTCTCTTTCTCTCTGGAGCCTTCCCTAATCACCCAAGCAGCTATGGCCTGTCTGTGCCCCCACCAGATACTCAGCTTTTGCTACCTGATATTCTTAGTCTCATTCTCAGATTCGTTTCTATCTCTCAAACTAAACTTTAGGCATCTTTTTTCATTCAACATTTGATGAATACTTATGGAGGGTGTACTGTGTGCCAGGCCACGGGCTATGGGCAGTGAACCAAACAGATGAAACTTCATGCTCTCCTGGAGCTTACATTCTCTTGAGGAGCAGGGGGTGTGAACATAAAGGCAACAGGCCAGTAAGTAAGTAAAATTCAATATATCTGTGGAGGAAAAGGAAGCAGGTGTGTTAGAGGACGGTTTTAAATAGGATGACTGGAAAAAGGCTCTTTGGATTGATGTGGAGTGAGCCATGCGGCTCTGGGGGAGCCTCTTAGACAAACAGAAATAGCAGTGCAAAGGCCCTGAGGCAGGAATGTGCCTGTCCCACACAGGACAGCAGAAAGGCCAGGGTTGACGCAAGGCATGGATGGAGCGAGTGGAGGATGTCAGGGCAGGGCAGGGATCTGCCAGCTCATTGGGATGTGAAGGGTGCTCAGAGAGGAGTGGGATGTGTCAGAGTTTTGAGCAGGAGAGGCAAGATCTGACTTGGGTTTTGGTAGGTTCACTCAGGCTGCTGGGTTGAACATGGGCTGAAAGGGTTCCAGGGAAGGGAAGCAGCTGTAGGAAGAGTCTAAGTGAAAGGCAGTGGGGAAGTGATGAGGGTGAAGAGACAGATCAGAGGCTGGATCTACTTTGAAGGAAGAGCCGAGAGGGTCTGCCGAAGGGCTGGATGCAGGTACAAGAAAGTGTTGGATGTCTCAAGACTGGGAGCCTGGACAGCTGGAGGAGGGGGCCACCACTGACTGAGGTGGGGATGATGATGTGGAAGGATCAGACTTGGGAAGGTGGCCAGGAGCTGTCACTATTGGGCACATCATGATGGACATGCAAATAGAAAGTGGCTGTGTTGAGCAGGCATTTGGAGTTAGTATTCAGACTGGTGGTCTGAGAGCCATTAGGTGGTATTTAAAACCATGAGACTGGATGATCCTCCGGGGGATGAGGGCATGGTACAATGGCCAACTGCTTTAGAGCAGAAGTCGTGTGTCCAGTTGTCCAGAAATCTGAATGAGTGTCCAGTGACGTGCTCTGACCTCACCTGTGTCACAGCAGGCCAGCTGTAGGAGTCTGTAGCCCCTGAGCCCTCCCCAGAACCCTCGTGCAGGGGAGGCAATTCATTATTCTTATAAATAAGGAGATTCCTACCGTGGACAAATAGGGGAGGGCAGGCTATAGATCCATCAGCCTGAAACCCTTTGGCACTCCATGGGAAAATGGTATCATTTTATCATTTCATTCCTTGATGAGGCTTAAATTTCAGCTTCCGGAAAACTGACAGAGGGGATAGGATAGGCGCCTAGGGCTGTCTTTGCTCTGGGTGGCTTTATATAACTCAGACCTTTCCCTGCAGCCATTTACAACTCGGGCATCTGCAGCATGGTGCCAGTAAGATTAAGTATTTAGCACCCTCTGTGTTTTGTGCTCTGTATTTCTGACAAACCATTTTCTGCTTCCATGACAATCACTCAGTAAGCAGAGTCCCTTGGCGGGGAGGCTGTGCGAGGTGGCCGTAAGCTCCAGGGGGGCAGCTTATGTACCCCCTGCCCCTCCTCTTTCTTTGTAATAATTAGCCCAGCTAAATTTCATCATCATTTATCTACTTTTTTCTAAAATTTTTCCCAGATATTTCTTTGAGGTTGCCATACAAATGCCCGAGCAGGGAAGCAGAATGGTCACAGTGGCAACTCACCCCAGTTTTATTCGACTTGAATGGCGGGGAAGAGCTTTTGGGAAGATCTTGACTCCAGACAGTCATATACATGGACCACAGGACTGTGTTCCTCCACCCCGACTTACAGATAAGAGCCCAAGTGTCTCCCAGCTGCCCGTACCCACATGGTAAATTGAGTTAGGATCCCCTTTGCACCTGTCACCTGTTACCTTCTCACCTGCTCTACAGAAGATTTTCTTTTCCTTTCTTTTATATCATGTTGGCTAGAGTGCAGTGGCATCATTATAGGTCACAGCAACCTCCAACCCCTGGGCTTAAGTCATCCTCCCACCTCAGCCTCCTAAGGAGCTGGGACTATAGGTGCCCGCCATCATGCCTGGCTGATTTTTCTACTTTGGGTAGAGACTGGATCTCACACTTGCTCAGGCCAGTAACAAATCTGCACAAGATTTCATCCCCATTCCCATATCTCCAGAGGAGAGGAAGGACCTGTACTACCTCCAGATCCCACAGGCTACTACTAATGGCTGAAGAGGTAGCTAGCTTCCAGCCCCCAATGACATGTCACCATGCCACGTGGCCTCATTTAGCCCAGTCCAGCTTGGTTCTCGCTCCCTGCCCCTTACTCCTAGAGATGCACAATACCACTCACGTTTTTTGCTGCTCCTTCCACAGATTGATTCCTCCCAGCCACGTTCAAAGCGGAAGGCAAGAGTGAGCCCTTAAACAGTGTTAAGTCACACTGAGTAAAGAATCAGTGAGCATTCAGAACAGCAGTGAGGGAAAGACTGGGGGTGGGAGGAGGCAGACCCAATGGCCACTGAAGCTCAAGAGCTAAGGCCCTTGGCTAAACTTGTACCCTGCAAACCCAAAGGCCTCCCCACCATGTGAGAAGAGTCTTAGGAGGGCTTTGGCTGAGCAAGGGGATCAACCTTGCAGAAGCCAACTGCTTGAGGTGGTAAGTAGAGGGAGAACTTGGAAGCAGAGGGAAGTTTAAGGACGTTCTTCCCAGAATAGCTTTAAAAATAGGACAGCTTTACAAGCCACCTAGGATGATTGAAAGCAGGTAGGATTAAAGCTGATGTCCTGTGGTGATGCCTGTCAGACCTGAGTTTCTCAGAACTCTGTAGGTTTTCTTGATTGTTCAGCAGATCTCGGAATGCAGTTTAGGACGTTCCTTCCCCCAGGCCCTTTGTGTATATTTCATTAGAGTCAGCGCCTGACAGAGGATAGGCCCACAGACGTCTGTGGACTGAAGGAGAGAGGGAAGGAGGCAGGCAGGGGTGGGTGCGTGCACCAATGCATAGATGGTTGTAAACGACAGATTATCTGGCTAGAGTCCTGTGTAGGGATCTGTGACTGGACACGGAAATCATTTAAGTGGTTTTTTTTTTTTTTTTTTTTTTTTGAGTGTTTTGATCTGCTGCTTTCAGTTTTGTTTTGTTTGCCTTCACTTCCTTTTAGTCGATGTAACTTTTGCCTTAGGAATAAGTCATGTTTGGGAAGCAGGTGGCCTTACTCCTGGTCAGGTATTTTGATCCTTGGCTGGACAGAGTGTCAAACTATGACTGAGTTTCTGGAGAGAGGCTCATCAGAGCACTCTTCTGTCCTAACAGCCTACGTAAGCACTGCTATCCTCCAGCAGCCCCAGGTCCCTCCAGAGTCCCCTGTACCTTACTGGTGGCCTTTACTTCTCCCCCAAGCTGATTTCTCCAAGATCACAATCCTGGATTATTACTCACGGTTTTTGAAAAGTAAACCCACTCATGGACTACCACACGTGCCGGCCTGCGCTTGACTTTCTCATCTGACCAGGGCTGCTGAACAATGCCTTGCAGTAGATTCTTCCATTTAATGAAGTTACCATTGTATGAGATTACTTCTTAGTCTTATTTTGCTTTCTTAAAACAGCTCACAAACAGATACCTATATCCCTGGGTTCTTTCAGACAGGTGGTCCTATTTTCCTTAGAGCAACAATTTTCAACCAGTATACTGTGAAATTTTTAAAGATCATTAATTAAATTATTTTCAAAAGAAGTTCAAAGCACAGTAGGTATGTTCTTTTTTTTCACTTTTGTTTTTGATCCACATAATTTAAGTGTGCCACAGATGTTTAACTATAGCTTCAAGTGTGCCGTGAGCTAAAAAAAAAAAAAGGTTAAAAAACACCGCCTTAGAAGCTTATTAACCTGGACGAGATAACCAGACCTCCTGCCTCTGGATACCTGGGATCACATTCGACACTTGGATATGCTTCCTTCCCTTTTTGTCACCAGCCTTATGACCAAAAATTCTGTGCAGGGAAGCATTTCAGAACCTTAGGAGACTTCTCTCTTCATGTAAGAGTTTAATGTTTGTAGAAAATGGGACTGTTTCTCCTACATGAGTAGTCCTTGCCTGGGGAGAGCCAAGCTGCCTGGCATACAAGCACTCAACCGAATACCACCTTTCACGTGCCAGAAGTCACTGGTACTGCGAGCTTAAAACAGAGAAAGGCGATAACCCCCAAAAGCCCAGTTTTGAAATTGGTAAGGATTTTCACCATTCTGGTTTTTAGGGGGGGGAATCAGTGACGATTTGTGACAGGAAGAAGGGGCAAGCTAGAGGTGGCTAGAGCAGGAACAGCTTATGAACATGGACATTATTACAAGGAAGTGGCCATCTGCGTCTCTGCTGGCACCCTGCCCACCTGCCCCCACCCTGAAACACAGTCAGACCCTGCAGCCACCCCACGGCTGACCAGAGGAGAAGGGCTCAAAACAGACTCCCCTCTTTAACATACTGATAACTTCTGAATTGTTATAAGTGCACGCCCACCTTCAACCCTGTGGGTTGCTGATAGGAGGGAGTTGTGCATTAGGAACCCTCCCCCCCAACGCACTGTTAGTTAAGTCTGGATTGGACGCCTACAGTTTCTTTAGGACCATCCTTTACACAGCTCAAGCCTTTTCTCCAACTGCTGGAGTCAGATGTGTGCAGCCCAGAACAAAAAGGCCACGTCAGCCATCTGCACCAGTGGTCTTCCCCTCTTCCCCTGGTCCCTGATGTCTTCGTCAAAGTCTCCCATGGACTCCAAGGCCTCCTGTGATCAGCCACACCGTAGATGGTTTCCCATAGTGCTACCCCAGGAGGAGTGTCTCAACTGCCCTAGTTTTCCTCCCTTCGAACCGACTGGTCTCAGTCCTGTGTTTCTCATAGAAGGGGAAGTTTCTGATCTGTTGAACTATGTCAGCATAATTCGTAGTTGGTGTTTTACTACGGGGTCGGACTGGGGGTTTGCTGAGGAAACGGGCATTCCTAATGGTTTTGTGTCAGTGGGGTGGCCTCAGGTACTGTAGCTTTCTATGGTAGGGGAGCACCCTGAGTGCCCTTTTGGGTGCCTTTGGGTGTCCTGTGGAGCAGCAGCAGCCTCTCCCCTGTGAATCAGGAATCAGGCATTTAGATCTCGGGTGACCTATGTAAGCCACATCGTGGCTTGTGGCCTGTGATAGCAGCCACATTGCGTTAGCCCATCCTCCAGATAAGGCTGGGCAAGGCCAAATGACTTGCCTGAGCTCACACGCTGCTCTCAGCACTCTGCCTGGATGTTTGCAGAGGAAGCAGAGCCCTCTGCAGTGGGCACAGCCAGTGGCAGGTGGAAAGAGACCCCAGGAGGCCTCTCCACTCCTCTGACCACAGCCAAAACATCCCTTGTCACCTTGGCAGCACTTCCTCTGCCTGCAGCGGAGCCTGCACTGCCACCGCGAGGGGCAGGCAAGCGAGAAGGTGCCAGACACGATTGCTACCTCCTGCTTCCTGTCCTTTCTTTCCAGACCTGTGAGGGAGCTGGCGTTATTTTTAGCTGGGGACACTGGCATGGGAGGTATTCACTCTCATCATCTAGTTCACACAGTTGAATTATCTGCTGTCCAAGGCACCTCCCAAATGAGTAGTATTAAACATGCTAAGCTGTTCACATTTAAAATACAGTCAGTCTGATGGGAGACAATCTGCTCATGGTACTGACATCACAGCCTAAGGGCAGAGCTCTCCAGAGCCCAGGCTTCCTTCTGCCCCCTTGGGTTTGGGGGTTATCACATAGAAGGGCTCACACTTTTTTACAGGCCACAACTCTGTGCCTGTCATCCATAATGGGGACGGTCACAGTCTGTGGACTCAGTGCAGGGAGCAGGCTATCGACATTCATTACTGAGAGTGTGCTGACTTTGCACAAAACTGAGTTCTGAGTCCCTTGAAGTAGTTGCATGGCTGCTGGTGAGTATCCTGTGCAGCTTCTAAAGGCCAGTTCAGGGGCACCCCAACAGCCCTCCCTGGGTGTGGCTTCTGGCATCCCCGAATACCTCTGAGTTTTGCTGCATCCAGGAAAGGTATCCCTTAGGTGGGGACAATATCAAAGCTTATTTCTCTAGGCAACGGGTTCTCAAGTCGGGTGGTTGTGCTCCCAGCAGACACTTAGCAACATCTGGAAATATTTTATTTTGGGTTTCCACAGCTGGGGTCAAGGTAGAGGTGTCTGCTGCCTTGGTGGGTAGAGGTCTCCAGTGCACCAGACAGGCCTCCGCAAAAAAAAAAAAAAAAAAAGAGCCAGCCCAAAATGTCAGTAGTGACAACATGAGACAAGCTGCTCTAATCCTGAGGCAGATGGAGCCTCCCCTCGCTGCCACCCAGTGCATGACTTGTCAGGAGGTGACTGGGTCAGCAAGGCTACAGTAGAGAAAGTGAACGGTGCCTCGGGCCATGTGCATCAGTTCAGAAAGTTCTCCGGAGCTGTCTACTTGTGCAAGGCAGAAACCAAGCCAGATTTCAAAGGGCTGATAAGCAAGGTGTAGCCTCTGGCCATAGGGGAGAGCCACGCAGTTCTGTAAAGCACACATAGGTCACAAGGTGATTTTATACCTTTTCCTTCACTCAGCCTTTACAACACTTATGGGCTTGAAGGACAAGTGGATGGCCAAAATGAGGCCCAGTAAGTTGCATAACTTGCCCAAGGTCACATAGCCCTCAAATAATGGATCTTCTGGTCTTTCCATGAAAGCATTTCTTAGCAAGGATAGCAACACCTCATTCCGGTCTCAGCACTCCCTCTTCTCTCTTAGGTCATGGTAGATCCCATGTTGGTGAGAATTAAATGCTTTCTTCTGTCCACCTTAACATGATTGGACCCCTGAATAAGAACAGAATGAACTTCCCATCTTAGCAGCCACCCTTTCCTAAGGAACTTCTTATACAGCCCCAGGTCAGAGTCATCTCATTTTCATGGCTTCTCTGACCCAGCTCAGACCTGGCAGGCACCTTACTCACTAGTGCAGGGGCCAGAAGACCACCTCAGTCTGTGACACAACAGCATTTCCTCCCTGGCATTGTCATTGCTTTAAAATCGCCATTCATTTATTCAATTAACACAACAAGTACATACCAAGGGCTTGGGATGTCCTAAATGCTCGATGCATATTGTAACTAAAACACACACAGTTTCTCTGCCCTCTTGCAGCCCAACTAGGAGAGGCAGTCACTGAGCATGTAAGTGTGCATTTCCCACTGTGGTGTGTGCTGTGCAAAAGAGCAAACAAGACAGAGAGATGGACAGTGGCAGAATGGAGAGCCTACTTAGAGAAGGCAGGAGGCCAAGACCTGAAGGATGTGCATGGGAGCCACCCTTTTGGGGGCCAGAGGAAGAGGGTCCTCAACTCAGGTTAGAGAAGCTCAGTGGGGTGAAGGTGGGGCACCTTGGCAGGCATGGAGACAAGATGGATTTTTCTTCCCCAGCTCTACCAGTATTTCCCAGTTATCATACCCATTATCAGAAATATCTTGAAGGCCTCCACTCGCATCAAGTCAACAAGCGTCCCCAAGCTCCTGTTTTATACCCAGCTCTACTCTCCACCAGATGTATAAGAGAGGAAGAGAGGAATAAGATACCCAAGAGGCTTACAGCCTAGCCAAGGAAATAAAATATGCACGCAAATCTAGCACTCGCCAGAATGTGAGCCCCCTCTCTGGCCAGCCCATCGCTCAGGGCCTGATGTCAGTGACTATCTGCTACTCCCCTTTTCTGAGCAGAGACACCTTCCCTCTTGCCGCCCACCACACACTGGCCCAGGAGAGGGAGGTTAGCCAGGCTCTCTCCTCACACCTGGCATGCATGCCCAGCCCCCCACACCTGTGTCTTTGGGCTCTGACTTGGGAACACCAAGAAGCAGGAGGGAACAGGCAGCCAATGAATGTCTTCCCTGGCCAGGCATTTTCATTGTTACTATATTTAGCCCTGGTATCCTTTCCTAGATGGAGAATGAATGTGAGCTGGTGGGAGGCCTGGGGCTCGCTCGGGTCTCAAGGCTGGGTGGGACCAGATTAGGGAACCTCAAAAGGCCTATCTGTAGTCTAAGCCCGTTGCACGTGTCTTGTCATACCAGTGGTTTTCATACAGTTTTAGCAGCAGAGTTATTTTTTCCAACCTCCATCTCAGGCATGTCCTCAGCCATGTGAAACAGACCTGGCAGAGGCCCTCTGCCAGGGATCTCGGAGCTCCAAGTTTGCCCACTGGACCACTCCTCACCCATCTCCACAGGTGGCTTGAGGCTCCTTGGGAACAACACAGGAAGCCCGTGCAGTTTGCACACCAGAGCTCACAGTTCATGGAGAAGGCACTTCCTTTAGGGCTGTCCCCACCCCTGCAACGCTGCACAAAACAGACATCACCAAGTCCAGCTGGGCAGAACCAAACAGAACAGCATGTTGTGGTAGAGGGCCTGTCAGGCAGAGCTGATGCAGACAGCTTCCGTCCACGCCTTTGCAGAAAATGACAGCACCACAGTGGCTTCCAGGTCTATAACTCCACATGGTCACCAGAGGCAAAGTGTGATCCAGGATCCCCGTTTCACAGATGCTCATGTGGGTCTTCCCTAAGTCTGCTGGCCTTTGTGTCCTCCTTCTGTACCCTGGCTTCCCCTGTTCCTCCATGTCCCCCACCCTCATCCCCGTGGCTGTTGCTCAACTGTCATCAGTAACATTTTGGGACATGGCTGATGGAAGATGTACATACCCTGTTACAGCTTCCTTAAAGGATAAGGAAGCCCATACCCATGGGCTTGGCGCCTGTGGCTCAACGGGCTAATGCGCCAGCCACGTACACCTGAACTGGGGTATTCGAATCCAGCCCGGACCCGCCACACAACAATGGTGGCTGCAAACAAAAAATGGCTGGGCGTTGTGGCGGGCGCCTGTAGTCCCAGCTACTTGGGAGGCTGAGGCAGGATACTCGCTTGAGCCCAGGAGTTGGAGGTTGCTGTGAGCTGTGATGCCACGGCACTCTGTCCAGGGTGACAGCTTGAGGCTCTGTCTCAAAAAAAAGGATAAGGCCCCATGAACATTAATGTGACTTTTGAAGACTTCATCTGTGGCAAAGTTGCGGGTGGATTTGGGCTTTAGATTGAGTCATTCTGGAATCCCCATTACAAGCCAAATCTTTTAGTGAACATTTCAAGGGGTTTTCTCAAATTCTATAAATAGTTTAATAACGCCTGTGTAAATCATCTATTTTTAATACCCGTCTTCCGGACAATTTCAGAAATAATTGGGTCACTCATTGAAAGTAGGATTTGGAAAGTCATTTCTTCAGTTCCAGTTGCTTCCAGAGCATGGCCTATGAGCCTGTCCACAGCAGTGGAAACCCAGATAGTATTTCCACCAGGGGCTGGGGACCCATCCCCACCCTCTTAGCAGAACCTGACCCAGGCAGAAACACTGGAAGAAGACTCTGGGAATCTCCAAAACATGGGGTAATCTGGATTCTGACCCCTGGTCCCGATTCCTTACACGGGAAACCCCAGACAGGACACCTGCGCCCTATACACTTCAGTTTCTTGTGTTGCAGACTATGGACATCCCTTTCCTACTTAGGGATGGTTTTAATATCTGTTTTGCCACTGTCACTTGAGTGCATGTTGAATGGTCTTTGTACATTTTACAGACAGGCACAGACACAGCTAGCCTTGTGGCCCTTTTATTTTGCAGTTAGCTTGCTCCTCCAGCTGAGGCCACAGTGAGCACGCCCCCACCTCCATCCCCACACAGAGCTCTGATAAGATCTCCCTATGCTGGGGCAGGCTTTGGTGAATACCTTCTCCCAGTCTCCAGTCACTCTCCTAGACAGGATGGCAGTCCGCAAGGAGGAACCCCAATTCTGTAGACTATAGTTCTGCCCTCTCCTCTGGGAACCTGGAGGGCAGAGCAGGGCAGAGGCAGGAAGCCATGGCTGTCATGTGTGCAGGGGGGCCTTTTCAAACATGACTCCTTGGTGGGTAAAAAGACCACTGGGTGCAGAATTGGAGAGCTGGGTTCTACCCCTACCAACCTCAGAAAGTGGTGGAACTGGTGAGCCGTATCCTCCAGTACACTGTGTAGGCAGAGCCAGGAAAGCTGTAGGAGTGCTTGGAAAGGGACAGGGCTGTGTAAATGTGTGGCAGGACTATTATGTGAAGATCAGGCAGGTAGTAAATGAGACTAGGGTACCAGCACAGGCACTCTCAGCCAAGGGTCTGATTACTCAGGGCTGCCCTCAGTCCTGTGAATTTCAGCCCTCCCAATGCTCCTTGGCCTGTGGTCACTCTATCTTCCCTGAGATCGGGTCCACTGATACCTTGCTTGAGGAATTCCTGCTCATCCCACTGGTATTCCTCATCCAATCTAGCCCTCTCTTCCTGCTCAGGCTGAAAAAAACAACTTCTAGCTGCTTCTGAGGGCTTTTCAAGGCCACGGCCACAGCAGGTGCTGGCTCCCTTGCCTGAGAATAAGGCTTCACGCCTGCATAAGTGTGAGACAGAATTCCCACTCGATCAGCCTGACTTCTCGGCTTCTCTCCACTGCACCCAGCGCCACGCCCCCGCCCCTCATCCCCTCCTACAGCTCAGCAGAGCTGAGCCTACCTGACCTGATTTTGCCAACAGAAATGTGCTACATGCTCACAGCCTGGGAAGCTTCGAAAATGTCTCCAGAATGATCTGGATTCAGCTGGAAGTGGCTGATGATAGTTTCCAGTCACATTGTGGTACCATTTGCCTGGAGCCAGGTACCAGGGAGAAAGCATCCCGAGCCACAGTGTCATGAACCATCATCTCAGAGAATGACTCTAGTAAATTCTTACACCATTGAAGTCTGGTGTTGGGGGTACGCTTTTCATGTCTATCAGTTAGAGCTAATGCATGATTATCTCTATGATAGCAGTCTCTCCACATTGTTTTGGGTGGGACAGAAGGGACAGCGGTCACCACCAGCATGTAGAGGATTTGGCATGATGCTCAGGAGTTTCAGGCACCCAGACAGATTCTGTGTTTGCACTGGCAGCTATTGTTTCTGTGTGTGGTCTAGGGTTCTGTCACTGTCCCCTTCCCAGTCACAGAATTGCCATCTGACCTGGGTCTGGCCAAATGGGGGGCTCCATTCCCACATCTACAGTGATTGGTGTGAGGAATAGTCAGACATATGATGAGCAGGACCAGTCGGGATCCTTCCCTGAGATTTGAGGCTTGGACACTATCAGAGAGGGGGTCTGTCTGCCCTTTGAGCCATTATGAGAGAGATTGGGATTTCTTGCAGCCATCTTTGCCATGGCAAAGGGAGACCCTGTCTGTGGCAGGAGAGAAAACAGTTGACATGCAAGTCAAAGCCAGACAGGGGAGCTCTTGTGTGAGCCCACTGGACAGCCTGTGTCCTGGGAAGCCAGTCCAGGCCCTGTGTACTTCAGCCAATTTAAGAGGGTTTCTGTCACTGGCACCTGAGAATCCTAGGTGTCTGGGGACAAAGCAGAGTGGAGCAGTAGCACGGCCAGGACTTGGGAGTTGTGTGGTGGGTATCTGGGTGGGCCAGGGAGGCTGGGGCTACTGGGGAGAAAAAGTCTAACCCTAAATGATAAGGGACATCCCCAAAGGCAGGGATGGCTCAGGGCCCAGCTAACATCAGAACTCAAGCCAAGCAACCAGTCCCGGGGTGGAGGCTGCAGCCCCATGCCCACAGGGTCCCCCAGGGCACCTTCTCCTTCCAGAGTATTGCCAGAGTCAAGGTATGGCTGAGTCCCGAGGGCCAGGCCTGCAGGCCAAGCCTGGCAGCCGTGACCAGGATGTGGCAGGATGGCCAGCTGTGATGCAGCCTGCCAGGCGCGCCCCTTGGCTGGGGCTACACACACAGCTGCCAAAAAAGGGGGGGCGGCCAGGTCCGGGGCGGGCTTTGGTAGACGAAGTGACTCAGGATACGACTTCCAGGAGGTCTCTCTGCCACTTGTTAAACACCTACTTTGCGCCAGATATGTTGCACATGTTATTCATTTAAGCCAAGGAGGTCTGCCTGACCCGGTCAGAGTGACGCCAGGGCCTTCCACGATGCTGCCCTGAGTGGGTGTGTGAGGGGCAGGGCCCGTGGGCTTCTGGCCAGATTGCCCTTTCTCCCTTCCTCCGCCCCTCCTGACTCTGCTCTGCGGGAGGCACCACCCCCCAGCCTCGGTTTACCCTCCTTTCCAGGTCTCCTCCTCCATGGTCCCCATCACTGGCTCCCGTGCCCCACCCCATGCCCCTGCCCAGCGTTCAGGAATACATTAGCCCATCACATAGGAGGAGCCTGCTGTCGCATTGACTAGTTCTTTCTGGTCCCATGTCACAGAAACCAATTCCTGGTGGCTTAACATCCCTGAATCCTTTTTCGTAAGGATTCTAAGGTGTTTCATGGAGCCCAGAGGTACCAGGAAAGGACAGGAAATGGAACATTCAGCGTCCTCGCTCAGGCCAAGAGACCTGATATGTATGTCCCAGCGTCTCTAGGTTCCATGCTCTAGACTAGCCCTGGGCCTGGGAGTTCCCCTCGCTCTGCCTCACTCTTGGCCTAGAAGGGACAACATCACCGGCTTTGATGCAGAGGCTCTTGTCTTGGCTCCTCCCAAATAATAATGCCTGGGGTGGGGCAGGAGCCTTGTAGGAACTACCCAGGGCCAGTTCCCAGCCACTAGCAACAGTAAGCAAGCCGGCCCTGTGCTGGGTGACAGGGACAGAGGAGTGACAGGGCATTACTTGCAGGAGCACTGAGGAGGGAAGCCTTTGGTTAGCCTGTGAATGGCCTCAGCAAGCAGCCCTGTAGGGAACAACCTGGCCAGGGAGGAAATATGCTGAAATCAGGTGGCCCCACCACCCCACCGAAGGGTGGCTCAGAATAGCACAGCCTTACTTAAAGCAACCGCCAAATGGGAAGAAATAGTCCCAGTTAGGTAAAGGAACATCCCCCATTGGAAAAAATGTTACCTGCAAAATTGAAACAAGTGTTGAGATGACCCTGGAGCAGGGACTGCAGCTGGCCCAGATAAGATCGGAAGAAAATATCAGGGGAGAGAGCTGTCAGCCACAAATAATAGATGAATTGGGCAAACCTAGTGACTTCCTACTCTTAAGTCTTAGATTTAAGAAGGAATGGCAAACAGCCTCTGCCCTTCGGACGGGTTGTCCTTTTAGAGAATTGCTGTCTGACCATTTAGCATGCAGTCCACATGTGCTCATTAAACGCCTGTGATGAGCCAGGTCCCTTTCCATGGTGGTGGCTAAAAAAGACAAGATCCCCGCCTCTTGAAACTCCTCCTAGGGAAGGGCCAGGTCATCAACAAAGTAAGGACCCAATCTTAGGTGATAAGGGCCGTTTTCCAGTGTACAGATTGTTTCACTTCTTTGGTTAAATTTAATCCTAAGTATTTAATTCTTCTTGATGCTATTGTAAATGAAATTGTTTCTTGATTTCCTTTCCAGATATTTCATTGTTAATGTAAAGAAATGCTACTACTTTTGTATATTGATTTTGTATCCTATAAATTTGTTGAATTTATGTATTAGCTCTTAACTCTTTTAATGGAATCTTTAGGGTTTTCTACATATGGGATCCTGACATCTACAAACAGAGACAATTTTAATTCTTAGGTGATAAGGGCAGGGTTGGAAAGAGGGGCCTTGGGGGATGCTACGTAGACGGGTAGTCAGGGAAGACTCCCTGGAGAGAGAACATTGGAGCAGACATCTGAAGAAGGGAAAATTTGAACCAAATAAAAAAAATAAAGCACCTTTTACTTGAAAATTACTTTCTGCGGTCCAATATAAAGAATTTTGTCAAATACTCTTTTTAAGTCCCAACCCACTTGCCTGGGAGAAGAATGGCTGGGCTCCCCCACCTGCCCTCCCACATTCCCAACTTCTCAAGGAAAAAGAAACTTCCTGCTAGCAGTAAATAAAAGTGCCCTTTCTCCTCCCCACTGGGGAGATGGCAACAGCAGCCACCTTTCTGGACAGAAACAACCCAGACTCACTGAGGATGTGGAGTTTGGATGGGCAAATTTCCCTTGGTCATATGTTTGAAAAGAGGGAGAACGAGATGATGGTGAGTTTGCAGGGACTCGTGAGGGCTGCCCATCTGTCTCAGGAAGTGTAAAAATACACTGTGGTCCTTGTGCCCTAAGCCCTCCCTCTCTCAGCAGCAGCATCTCCTGCTGTGGCTGCCCGCTGCTGGGGTGGGGTGGGGGGTGTTTTTTCCCCTTTGCCTGTACACAGCTGTTTTTGGCTTGGCCACAGGGCTCCACCATGCCAGGGTTCATGTGGTTATCCCGAGTGGGAAGAATTTCCCAGGATGCCTTGAGAAACCTGAGACACTGAATGGCTTTCAGGGCTTATTGATGTGGCCGGTGCAGGAAATAGCAGTACGTCAATAAATAGTTTTAGGCAGGAAACGGGATTTAAATGGTAGCCTTAAAGTTTGGGGAGAGGCAGTAGGGGTTGCTGGGAGAGAGCCTGCCAGTGAGAGGCAAACCTAGAGCCAAAGACCAGACTTTGAAATGGCTGCCACCAATCTGAGGCCCCTTGCTGCTTTTGGATGCAAGAAGCGGAGGTTGGGGGCAGAACTACAGACCGAGGGATTGGCTAGTTTCAGTTGGCAGAAAGGGGCTCCTTGTTCCAGAGGAAAAGCTGGCAACCTCTAACACGTGTCAACAGGAGACGCAGGCTGGCTTTTGGTGGCCTCTGGGCTGGGCATGTTCACACCCAGTTCCTCACTCATCTTATGAGAATTGCTGCTGGCTCACAGATCACCCAAGAGTTCCACTGTCCTAATGAAAAACAGGGCAAAGGGGTCACAACCTATTGGTTTCTTTTTAAATAACTGTTTTTCTGATGTTGAAAAGATAATTAGGGAAATTTAGGAAATAGGAAAAAGTAAAGAATAAAGGTCAGCCAAAATTCCACTATTGAGAAATAATGATTCTTAAACACTTTGAATATTTCTCATCATTTTCCTTTATTAAAAAAATATATTCATGGATGAGATTATATGGTACATGCAATTTTGGTTTTGCTTTTTTCATTTAGTATTATATAAGCTTTTTTTCCCATGCTGTTATAAACTTTCCATAAACATAAATTTTAATGGATGCATGAATCATCATTTACTTAATCATTCCCCTATTGTTGAGTGTTTAGATTGTTGAATTTTTATGTGCGTTAAGCTTATTTTTTGTTATTTTTAATTATGTTCTTATGAAAATTACTCAGAAGCGCAATTACCAGATCAAACAATAAGAGCACTTTTTAAGACTTAAAGGTTTTTCAGAAAAGTGGTACCAGTGTACATGAACACTGCCTACATATAAAAGTGCCTGTTTCACTACATCCTAACCAGCATGACCATTTTATTAAGTTTTGCTAATACAGGTGGTAAAAAGATATTTTTATTCATTTGTTACTGATATTGAATTAATTTGTTTTCACATACTTATTCGCAATCTATGTTTTGACATAGGATTTACCTTCTAATGCACTTTCCCTATTTGTTCATGACAGATTTAGTACTTTTATTACCAATTTGAACATACTCTATATTAAGACCATTACTCTTTGTCACACTTATTGTACATATTTTTGCAGCATATCAATTGCTTTTTAAGTATTTTATGATATTTTGATGCATTCTTCTGTTGTTTTAATGAAAAAGGCCTTTCTTCATACAAAACTTCGATCAAAGCTCTATTTCATTTTTCTCAAGGTTTTTGGTTTGTCTTTGTTTTAAAATATTTACCTCTTTATTCCATCTGCAGATGATTTTAGGACCCAGAGGGAAGTGAGACTGAATTGTTTTTCTCCTGATACTTAGCTATCCCTGCACTGTAGCATGAGTGAATAATGCTTCCTTGGCCACTGATTTGGGGTCCTCCCAGGATCCTGTGGTAAACCCTTACAGATGCCAAATTTGTTCCAAGGCCATCTGATCTACCTCTCCACTCGTAGATCAGTTCCATAATACCTTAATTATTGAAGATTTAGGATAGGTTGAAAATAATACAAATATTTCCAATTTTGTTTTGTCTTGGTTTTAACTATTTTGCTTGTTATTTTTTCAAATACTTTTAGGATCATCTGTTTCAAGTCTTCATTCCCCTTTCCCCAAAAAACTTTCAGTACAGATTGATGTTACACCTGTGAATTATTTCAGGAAGAATTGCCATCTTCACAATGCTGTCTTACCATTAAGGAATCTATGTTTCTTCACTTGTTCAAGATGTTCTCTTAAATCTTTCAGTTTAGTTTTGCAATATTCTTCACAGAACTCTTGCATATCTCTTAATAATATCACCTAGGTATTTTTATTGTGTTAGTAAATGAGTTTTGTGAGTTAAACTATCTCACTAGTTAATCATGTCATAAATGAAAACTGTTGGGTTTAGTATAATGTGTATCTAAATACTCTTAGTAGTTAGTTACTAAACTGTTGTTAATTCTAATCTTTATTAGAAAGTTCTTTTGGATTTTCCATATATATAATGAAATCTTTTATCTCTTCCCTTCCAAGGGTCATGAGTGTTGCTGCTGTTTTTTAATCAGGCCTATTGATGCAATACGTTACATTTATAGATTTCCGATACTAAATCATCTGTGCCTTCCTGGGATAAAAATCTACTTCGTTATAATGGATCTAATTGCTAATGTTTCATTTACAACTGTCACATTTGTTCACATTAAAGAAATTAGCTTGTGGACTTCCTTAGTTTGCTTATAGAGAACTGGTTGAAAACTCCTTTTCTGCCTTTAGGGTCAGTTTCTAAAGAAAAGCAGTTGCCTGATTTTTTGAAAGTTTGAATGAATTTATCAGTAGAAGTCCTAAGTTTAGAGACCTCCTTATCTAAAGGTAACTCTTTCAAAACTTTTCGTTTTATTTTATGATTTCTAGTCTATTCTGGCTTTTTATTTCTTTTTTTAGTAAAATAAAAAAATCCATTTCATCAATTTTCAAAATCATCATCTGTGTTGTAATTTTTTATTATGCTTTATCTACTCCATGTCTGTTTTCTTATCTAATTTTATTTCTATTTCTTATTGCTTGGTTTTGTGTATAATTTCCTTTCTCTACTTCCTAATTAATGAATTTTTTTGGCTTTCTCTGTATTATATCCTGTGTTGATCCATTTTGTGTTGCTATAAAGGAAATATCTGAGGCTGGGTAATTTATGAAGAAAACAGGTTTATTTGGCTCACAGTTCTGTGGGCTATACAAGAAGCTTGGGGCCAGCATCACCTTCTGGTGAGGGCTGCAAGGAGCTTCCAGTCAAGGCAGAAGGCAAAGGGTGAGCAGGCATGTTACACGGCAGCAGAGGGAGCAAAAGAGGGAGGAGGCAGTGCCAGCCTCCTTTAAAAAAACAAAACAAAACATGTGAACTAACACAGTGAGAACTTACTCATGATCATGGAGAGGGCACCAAACCATCCCTGAGGGATCAGCCCCCATGACCCAAACACCTCCCACCAGGCCCCACCTCCAACACTAGGGATTAAATTTCAACATGAGATCTGGAGGGGTCAGACATCTGAACTATATCATACCTTTCCTATATTTCCTTAGTTGTTGGTTTTCTTCTAATTTTTTGAGTTAAAAGTGTAATGTGATCCACATATATAATTTTAAATTTAATAATATGTTTCACTTAATCCACTACATCCAAAATTTCACATGTGAAAGTTATTTTTTAAAATATGAGACATTTTACATTCTCGTTTTCATATTAAGTCTTTGAAAACTGGTGTCTACTTTACACTTACAGACCATGTCATCAGTCGGGATAGCCATATTTCTTTTTTTTTCCTTTTTTTTTTGAGACAGAGTCTCACTTTGTCACCTTCCATAGAATACTGTGATGTCATAGCTCACAGCAACCTCCAACTCTTGGGCTTAAGCAGTTCTCTTGCCTCAGCCTCCCAAGTATCTGGGACTACAGGCACCTGCCTTGACACCTGGCTATTTTTTTCTATTTTTTAAGTAGATACGGGGTCTTGCTCTTGCTCAGACTGGTCTCAAACTCCTGAGCTCAGACAGTACACTTACCTCCGCCTTCCAGAGTGCTAGGATTATAGGCAGGAGCCACCGCACCTGGCCAGGTTAGCCACATTTTTGGTTTTTTTTTTTTTTTTTTTTTTTTGAGACAGAGCCTCAAGCTGTTGCCCTGGATAGAGTGCTGTGGCATCCACAGCTCACAGCAACCTCCAATTCCTAGGCTCAAGCGAGTCTCTTGCCTCTGCCTCCCAAGTAGCTGGGACCACAGGCGCCCACCACAACGCCCGGCCATTTTTTGGTTGCAGCCATCATTGTTGTTTGG
>CAUYRH010057265.1:0-19147 GCA_963574655.1 Perodicticus potto
TAAGTGAGTCCCTTGCCTCAGTCTCCCAAGTAGCTGGGACTACAGATGCCTACCACAATGCCCAGCTATTTATTTATTTATTTATTTATTTATTTATTTATTTAGCAGTTTTGGCTGCAGGGCTGGGTTTGAACCCACCACCTCCGGTATATGGGGCTGGTGCCCTACTTCTTGAGCCACAGGTGCAACCTTTTTTTTTTTTTTTTTAGAGACGGAGTCTCACTTTATCGCCTTTAGTAGAGTGCAATGCTGTCACAGCTCACAGCAACCTCCAACTCATGGGCTTAGGCCTCTGAGTAGCTGGGACTACAGGTGCCCGCCATAATGCCCGGCTATTTTTTTGTTGCAGATTGGCCAGGCTGGGTTCAAACCTGCCACCCTTGGTATATGGGGCCAGTGCCCTAACCACTGAGCCATAGGTACCACCCATGCTCAGCTATTTTTTTGTTGCAGTTGTTTAGCTGGCCTGGGCTGGGATCAAACCTGCCACCCTTGGTGTATGTGGCTGGCGCAGTAACCTCTGTGCTACAGGCGCCGAGCCAAGATCTTGTTTTTTGTTTTTTTTTTCTGAGCCAGAGCCTCAAGCTGTCTTCCTGGGTAGAGTGCTGTGGCATTACAGCTCACAGTAACCTCCAACTCCAGGGCTCAAGTGATTCTCCTGCCTCTGCCTCCCAAGTAGCTGGGACCACCGGTGCCCACCACATTGCCCGGCTATTTTTTGGTTGTAGCCGGCATTGTTGTTTGACCCGTCGGGCTGAATTCAAACCTGCCAGCTCAGGTGTATGTGGCTGGCACCTTAGCCGCTTGAGCCACAGGTGCCGAGCCAAGATCTTGGTTTTCAAATACCCTCATATTGGGCGGCACCTGTGGTTCAGTGAGTAGGGCACCGGCTACATATACCTAGGGTGGCGGGTTCAAACCTGGTCCTGGCCAAACTGCAACAAAAAATATCCGGGTGTTGTGGCAGGCGCCTGTAGTCCCAGCTACTCTGGAGGCTGAGGCAAGAAAATCATCTAAGCCCAAGAGCTAGAGGTTGCTGTGAGTTTTGATGCCACAGAACTCTGGCGACAAAGGGAAACTATTTCTAAAAAAAAAAATTAAAAATTAAAAAAAAAAAAATACCCTCCTATCCCACTAATTAGAACCAGAGCTCCTTAGAGACATGGTCAATTTCAGATCTGAAGCAGTTAAAGTATAAGGTATACTAGGGCATCATATGTCAGAAAGCACATTAGAGAGAAAATGAATAGGAGGGCATGTTAAAAGGACATGGGAGGCTGGTCACGGTGGCTCCCAGCAGTAATCCCAATACATTGACAGCCTGAGGCAGGAGGATTGATTTCGGCTAGGAGTATGAGACCAGCCTGTGCAACATAGCAAGACCACCATGTCTACAAAATAAAAATAAAAATTTTTAAAAAATAGGATGTGGGGGGAGAGATGCCAGAAGTAGAGAAGAGCAGTCACATCTCCACACTTGGGCACCTTCTGTCACTGAAAGTTTTACAATTGTCCCCCAAAGCTCCATCAGAAAAAGAAAGATAAGTGGCTTAAAGAGAAGGAAAGAAAAGTTTATTACTTTGCTGGCAAAGGAGGAAAATGGCAGACAATGGTCTCAGAATCCAAATTCCTCAAAGCTCCGAGAATTAATAAAAAATTGAATCTTACATTTTTAAATTAATATGAGTTTTTGTTATAGTGCTGAGACACTTTCCCAAGTGATTTCATCTAGCTAATAGTAATAGAGGCACAATCTTTGTTGCTTTCATAAAAATGTATAACTTAGATGCCAAGCTGGAATTCAACAAAGATGGTGCTTTATGATGAAAATAGAGTATTCACCTTCCATATTCTAAATGTTGGGTGGAGGGAGTTTCCAGTTCTCCAAACGCAGTTGACCTGGTTGCATTACTCACTGAGCTAGAAAATTCAACCAAGGCACAAGGTTAACTGAAAGCAAAAATGAATGGAAGAAGACAATAAAAATGAATAGAGAGCAAAAGTAACCTGCACAAGTTTCAAGGTAACAAAGAGAAATTTTATTTTGGAAGAACAAAGATAAAGTTTAAAGCACTTCCAAAGAGAGTTAGAATTGGGTCCCTCTCATGAAGGAAACGAGAAGCGAAAGAGACAAGAGAAGCAAAGGGCCTGCAGGGGTATAAATATCTTCTCCATTTGAAATTGGTTGCAAGTCTTCCATTGGCCTCTCTGCACCTCCAAGCAGTGTGCCCTTTTCTATTGGTCAGTGATGGTCTCTTTCTATTGGTCATTGGTTACCTAGGTTACTTCATACTCACCTTCTTACTGGCCCTCCAGACTTCCTGGTTCAACCAGCTGGGTTTTCCTCCCACTTGACTTGAATCCCTTCTCGCTAAAGGCCACCCACATTCACACAGATGCCCTGCTGTAGTATTTCCAGGCAGGTTCAAGGCTTCTTGGAAAGATCGTCATGGCCTACTGATTGACGAGGTACTAAGGGACATCCCAAAGCTCAGAACTATAAGGCAGAAAGGCAGAAGGAAGACGTTCATCCATGACCTGGGAGTGAGAATGGAACCATTACTGTGTTTTCCCCAAGACTCAGAGCAAGACCAAATCCCAATGAACCAGTCGCTAAGTGGAAAGGCTACTTTCCCTTCTCTGCCCACCTTTACGACTTCCTGCCAAATAATCAAATGAGTTCAGTTGTAAACAGAATCTCACCTTGGACTCTGTTTCCTTTGGGTCTAATTAACATTTAGATGTTCTTTTCCACAATAAATCAATTTATTTGTTTCTTGAGGCCCATCCTGCCAGACCCCTAAAGCATAGAAATAAAGGAAAATCTTGAGTCCTTTCAGGGCTCCAGGTAGCTGGCTAGCCTTGAAAATGAGTGGGAATAACAATGGCCCTCCAAGGAGCCAGAATCCTGAGGTGTTTTGGCTCTGCATGAATACTAAAAGATGATATGCAGACGTTTGTTCTTGAGTTGTTTGTCAGAAACTTCCACTAGATGGAAAACGCTGATTAGGGGAACTGAGGAATTGAACTCTGACAGTGGGTCTTTGTTCTTAATTGAAGAGAGTTACACTCATTTTAACATTCTTTTCCAAGAATCCCTGAAACCACCTGTAACCTGTAGGCCCCATTGAGACTATCCTGCCTTTGGGAGGCCAGGCATCTACAACCTCCATGTATTGATTTATAATTTTACCTGCAATTTCTGCCTCCCTAAAATACAACCCTGCCTTCAAAATTTTTAAGCCATTGTGGAGTTGGAATTAAGCATTAGTGGCCTGCTCTGCACACGTGGCACCAGGCAATGAAAATGCCTCTTTCTCTTGTCCCAACCCTCAGCTTGGGTCTGGCTTTGCTGCACTAAGTGGACCTCTATTTAGTTCGGTAACAGAGGATGAGCTACGAATCTAAATGTATTTTCCTCCACATAATGAGACTGTTGTCCTCAATACAATCTATTAATAATGTATTCTTTCCTAATAGATCTGAGATACCACCTATATCATATGCCATATCTCATAACGGAGATATGCCGAGTTTCTGTTCCAGTGACAGAACCTCAGTTTTTATTATTTATTGCTCAAATGTGATAGAGAAAGTATCCCCCTTTGCTCTAATTTTTATAAATTTATCTTTTCACACACCTATATTTCTCTATATAATTTTAGAATCAATTTGTCAAAAGATCCAAAAAGATCCTGTCAGAAAATTTATTGAGAAGATGTCAAATATATTCTTTAATTTGAAAGTGGCTGTCTCATCTTTAAAATCTTACCCTCCCCATAAATGAGCATGGTATCTTATGCCATTCAGTAATATCGTCTTTTGTTATCTTTCAACAAAATTTTAAAATATTTCCCATAAAGGTCTTATGCATTCTTTTGTTTTATTGTTTCCTAAATACTTTATAATATTTTAGTTAATATGAGTGGAATATTATTTACTATTACATTATCTAGTCAATTTATTTGTAGAGAAAAACATTGTAATTTTAAAATTTGATCCTATAACAAGGAAACGTGAAGAACTCTATTAATCTGAACACTTTATTAACTTGGTCTGGTCTGCTCTGTTGAGTATATTAAAGGAGTGAAGTATGTGTTATCCAAAAATATGCCAGATTAGCATATTGGTTATTTCAAGTTGAAAACATAAGAGAAGTAAAGTTGGCTTGGCACCTGTGCTCCAGTGGCTGAGGCGCCAGCCACGTACACCTGAGCTCGTGGGTTCGAATCCAGCCCGGGCCAGCCAAACAACAATGACGGCTGCAACCAAAAAATGGCCAGGCGTTGTGGCGGGTGCCTGTAGTCCCAGCTACTTGGGAGGTGGAGGCAGGAGAATCGCTTGAGCCCAGGAGTTGGAGGTTGCTGTGAGCTGTGATGCCACAGCACTCTACCCAGGGCGACAGCTTGAGGCTCTGTCTCAAAAAAAAAAAAAAAAGAGAGAGAGAGAGAAGGGAAGCTTCAGAAAGAGCTAGCTGACCTGTCTCTTTCTGCATGCAGCAAGCCATAAAAATTCCTCTGGAACAGGTTCCCTCTCTATATCAGGGGAGAAAATGGCCTTTATCACCAGAGACTTGGAATTGGAGGCTGCAATGAACGTAAAAGATGCTTAATGAAGTTTCCTTTATCTTCCACTAGTTTTCAACCCCCATACATCTCATAGTGATTCCCCTAGAAAAGTTATTACCCCTAGCCAGATTTTCTCTTTGTTGCCCTGTTATTTCTTCTCAAAATTATTGCCGTTTGTCTAAAAATTATAAAAGGATTTTGCTTTGGCCACTTCTTCAGACTTCACTCTTGGGAAGATCCCATGTATGTGTAAAACTAGTAAAATCTGTGTACCTTTTGCTTGTTAATCTGCCTGGTATCAATCTGACATCTAGATCCTGCTGAAGAGCCCACTAAGCACCCAGATGGGAGTCGGAGATGATCTCTGGCTCCCCAAAAATATCATCTGCAATCAATGGTATTTTCAGCTATTCCATTTAATCCTCACACCTTCACTACTTTTATTTTGTCTTGTTGCACTTCTCAAGACCATAACAGATGGACAGACAGGTAGACATATATCAATTGGCTTGAGATGCTTGGTCATATTAATCACATCTTTTATTTACTTTTATGTGCTTTATTTTCCATTTGTAAGGTAAGTAAAATAAAATCTCTAACTACAGTTTTGGTTTTGCTTTTGCTTTTGTTTTTTGAGACAGAATCTTACTTTGTTTCCCAGACTGCAGTGCTGTGGTGTCTGCCTAGTTCACAGCAACCTCAAATTCCTAGATTTAAGCGATTTTCTTGCTTCAGCCTCCTGAGTAGCAGGAACTAAAGGCACCTTCCCCAATGGCTGGCTAATTTTTCTATTTTTGGTAGAGATGGGAGTCTCACTCTTGTTCGGGCTGGTCTCAAACTCCGGAACTCAGGTATCTTCCTGCTTTGGCCTCCCAGAGTGGTAGGATTACAGGTATGGCCCACTATGCCTGTCCATATAAATGCTATTTTTTTTACTTCAAATTCCACTTGTTTAGTTCTAACATACAAGAAAGTGATTGACTTTTGTATATTAATCTTGCATACTGCAGCCTTGCTATAATTGCTTGTTAGGTCCAGGACTGATGACTATGTGACTTGGTAATTACCTCTTTTTTTTTTTTTTTTTTACTTTAATGGGAGTAATTACCTCTTTTTAATGGATCTTCCAGGTATTTAGCTTCTTGTACCTGGATGTCTACATCTCTAGCAAGACCAAGAAGATTTCCTCAATTATTCCCTGAAATAGGGTTTCTCGCCCCTATATACATATTTTTCACCCTCAGGGATGACTATGGTTCTTATATTTGATTGTTTTTTTTCTTTGAGACAGAGTCTCACTTTGTTGCCCTTAGCAGAGTGCCATGGCATCATAGCTCACAGCAACCTCAACCTCTTGGGCTCAAGTGATCCTCTTGCCTCAGCCTCCTGAGTAGACAGGACTACAGGTGCCTGCCACAACACCAGGCTATTTTTAGAGATGGGGTCTCACTCTTGCTCAGGCTGGTCTCAAACTGGTGAGCTTAAATGATCCACCTGTCTTGGCCTTCCAGAGTGCTAAGATTACAGGCGCAAGCCACCACACCTGGGCTCTTACATTTGGTCTTTTTACATAATCTTCTATTTCTCATAGGCTTTGTTCATTCCTCTAATTCTCTGTTTATTATTTTTGACTGTCTGAGGTAATTTAAAAGAATTGTCTTCAATCTCTAAGATTCTTTCTTCTGCCTGGTCTAGTCTGTTATTAAAACTTTCCACTATATTTTGTATTTCCTTAAATGAATTGTTCATTTCCAGAACCTCTGTTAGGTTTTTGTTTAGTAAGTTGATCCTTTAGTGAATTTTTCATTCCTTTCCTGAATTATTTTTATAGTTTCTCTGAGCTGATTTTTCATTTTCTCTTGGATTTGGTTGAGCCTTTTTACAGTCTCTATTTGGAATTCTTTATCTGTCCTTTCAATATTTTCATTTTGATTAGTATCTATTGTTAGAAAGCTAGTGTTCCATTTTGGGAGAGTCTTTTAGCTCCGATTTTCTATACTTCTGGAGTTGTTTTACTGATTCCTTTTCAACTAGAGCAGCTGTTGCTTTGTATTTTAGGGTTATCTTTTGTTTAGAAGGAGCCCCCCCACACACATACACACACATGAATGGGTATGTTTGTACTACATGCTTGGTAAGAACCTTTGGTTTTGTGGTTTCTTGGCTGGTGATCTAGGTTCTAGATAGATACCTTGGTTTTATTAATAGATATCCTCAGTGTGGCAGTTTCCTTAGCTGCTAGCTATTTCTAGGCTATAGCAGAGCTGCACTAAGTGTGTGGGCAGATTCCCTGTCTCTCTTTGATGAGAAAGAATGGAGGTCTTTGAAATCCTTTCTTTTCCCCAACCATATGGTCTTAGCAGTGTGATTTATATTGGCATGCCGAGTTTAATCTCTGAGACGTAGATGATGCTTATGCGTGAAGATCAACATTACCCTGTGTGATTGAGTCAGCAAATGCTGTGAAGAGTTGTTGTGCAAATTGACCTTCTTGTTATTACATGGTACCTACCGGAGGGAACAACCTGCAGTGTTGTTTGGGGGGATCTGTTATTGGCTTTAGTCACTCAGAAGGAGTACCTGAATGCCCCAGGTGGTGCCACACCTGGACCTTACAGCTGTGTTTCTGCCACAGGGGAAGTGGGTAGGGGAGTGAGGCTGGACAGGGATGGGTGGGATGAGCTTGCCTTTAGGCTCCCCAAAAGCTAATAAGATAGCTGTTTTGGTGAGGTTCCAAGGTCTGCTCCCAGCTTGTGGGAAAGCCTACCAGGGAGGGGGCTAAAGTTCATTGCAGTTTATTTTAAGATGTTTAAAAATAATTACTGGTAGAATAAAAATAAAGAAGAAATGTACAATTTATATTTCTTGTCTTGAATTCTTTAGCTTTTAAGAATTTATTTGTTTTTACTTACACCCTTCAAGTCTTTACTTAATAGGTGATGCAATATTGTTTATTACTTTATGAGCACAGAAAATTAGAAATTCAGTAGATCATGGAGAGTTTATGGGAAATATTGTCAGGCTCTTTTCACCAACATTTAAATTAGTAGACAGTATGCACCTTAACTTCAGGGATAGTGTCTATTCATGATTGCATTTTTAGCACTTTGCTTGTGTCTGGAAAATTATAGACGAATAAATGGATGACTTAACAAATGAGTATATGATAACACAAATGAAGTGACCAAAACAAGAGCAATTAAACAAGATTCTAGCTTTCTGAGGCCCTCAAAGCAGTTAATGAAAACCATGGTTGTAGTGCATTTAATGAAGAATGTACCTACAAAATGGGGCTGAGAATTCCCATAGTTCTGGACACCAAGGCAGTGGCCACTGGATGATCAAGCAGGTTGCCATACTGCACATTCAAACTCTTTTATTAGTCATAAATCTCTACACATGTCTTTAAATCAAAGAGAATGTCACATAATTGGTCAGGCTGATCCTTTTGATATATTCATTTGATATTATATTTCTTTCCATGTTTCTTGCTTGACAAGAAAGAAGAATTGCCACAACAAAGCCTTCTGCATCATGACAAAAATTTGAACTTGGTGTTTGAAAAACATGAAAAATGAGGAGGGGTCAGTGCTACTGCAATCGAGCCTGGGTGACAGAGTGAGAACCTCTCTAAGAAAGGAAAGAAAAATGGAAGGAAAGGAAAAAGAAAAAGAAAAGAAAAGCAAAAAGAAAAAAGAAAGGAAAGGAAAAGAAATATGAGAAAGATGAGGTGGAAGAATAAAATAGTTATGGATCTTCTGGTCATTAATTCCATGAAGTTAGGAAGTTGGGCTTGTACCTTAAGCCATCTAATGTGTAACTTGAGAATATAATATTAGATATCCAGTAAATTCCCTTCAAAATTTATCTCCAATAATTCCTAGTTAAATATATTATATTTAGGAATAAATATAAATAGCATGGTAGTTAATTCTACCTTACTTCCTCCTTCACTAATTTAGCATTAGCCTTTCTTTAACAAAAAAAAAATTACTTTTTTTCTAAATTTGCTTATTTATGAATGTCATCTGTGCATCTAATGGAACTGAAAATGATTAACATTTCCACGGCTCACTCCAGCCCTACACTAGAACTGAAGAAAAGATGAGAAACAGTACAGAGAACAAGAGCCCTACAATTTTATTTCTCCAAGAAAAAAAAGAATAATAGAGGAAAACCTAAATTTCCATTGATCTATGTCCTGTAGGGAAGATCTTGTATGGAGGTAGGAGGGCAATTAGGTATGTAACAGAAAGTGACTAGAGAGAAAAATGAAGATAAGGGATTGATGTGAGTTTGAAAGGGAAAGTCCACCAGTGAGTTTGCCAAAGCTGGAGAATTTCAGAAGAAAGGAAAGGGAATTGCTATCAATTTTGCTAATGCTTAAATATATGTTTAGATTTCTTCTTCACATAAAGTAAATAATTGGGTTATTTCTATATTTTTCTTTTTTAAAAAAACAAGCTTTATAAATGTTAGAATAGTTTTAGAGAATGGTTGCAAAAGCAGTACAGAAAGTTTGGCTATATCTTACACCGAATTTCCCCTGTTAACATCTTAACTATGATACATTCATCATAACTAGTAAACCAATGTTGATACATTCTTATTAACTAAAACCACATAATTTATTAAGGTTTCATTAGTTTTTTACATAATTTCCTTTTCCTGTTCCAGAATTCCATGCAGGATACATCAAGTTTAGTCATCACATCTCCTTAGGCTCCACTTGGCTATGATAGCCTCTCAGGCTTTTCTTGTTTTTGATGACCTTGAAAGTTTGAAAGAGTATCGTATGCTATTCAGGCTGCTTTAACAAAATACCTTAGACTTGGAGATTTATAAGTAACAGAAGTTTCTTTCTTATAGCCTTATAATAAGGCTGGGAGGTCCCATCAAGGTACCTGCAGCTTCCATGTCTAGTGAGGATTTTCTCTGCCTCAGTGCTGGTGCACGATGGAAGAGGCAAAGCGATCAAATTCATTCCCTCAGTCCCTTCTATAAGGGCACTGATTCCATCCCTGAGGGCATGGCCTAATCATCTTGTAAAGGCTTACCACCCAATACTATTGCAATGGGGATTAAGCCTCAACATGAATTCTGGAAGGACACAAGCACTCAAACCATAGCAAGGAATATTTGGTCAGGTAATTGTATAGAATACCCTTCACTTTGGTTTTGTCCAATTTTTTAAAATCATGATTTGACTTGGTTTATGGGTTTGGCAGGAAGACCCCTGTCCTTAAGTGCCATTCTTGGATAAAGGTACATCATATCTAGGGTACATGCTATCTAGAAGATTTATCACTGCTAGAACTAACTTTCCTCACCTGGCTGTGGCAGTGTTTGCTGGGTTCTTCTGCTATAAAGTTATTTTTCTCCTTTTCTTTCAGTATGGTATAGGAGCATGCCAGTAAGCATAGTCCACACTTAATGGTGGAGAGTTATTCTCCACCTCCCTGAGGGAGGCAGTATCTATATATGTTATTTAGAATTCCTTTGTATGAAAGGTTTGTTTCTTCTATTCCATTCAATTCTTAAATCAGTAATTTATATTAATATGGACCCATTTAATATTATACTTTGGGTTATAATCACAAAATTTGGGGACTTTTTGGCTTATTGATTTTTTGTTTGGGGGTTTTTGGGGGGGAGGAGGTTGCCTAAAATTCTTGTTGAATTTATTTTCTTGAACACAACCCCTGAAGAGTTCATAATTCTTCAGGCTGCCTTTGGGCATTTATTTATTTATTTATTTACTGAGACTCAAGCTGTCACCCTGAGTAGAGTGCATGGCATCACAGCTCACAGCAACCTCCAACTCCTGGGCTTAATAGATTTTCTTGCCTTAGCTTCCCAAGTAGCTGGGACTATAGGCGCCTACCACAATGCCTGGTTATTTTCACTTCAGTTGTCATTGTTGTTTGGCAGGCCCAGGCTGGATTTGAACCCGCCAGCTCTGGTGTATATGGCTGACGCTCTAGCCGTTTGAGCTACAGGTGCCAAGCCAAGGCTTTTTTAAAATTAACCCAGAAGACTATCTTGGAAGAAGCTCATGGTATGTCCTTGTTACTTTGTATACTCAGGTACATCTTTTATTTGGTTCATAATTCAGGGACCAAGAAGCTTTAGTTGTGATAGCAAGCCATTGCTGAGGCATTCTATTCAAAGAACTCACATGCAAATGTCAAGAGCCCTTGACACTAGGGATTTTTGTCCTAGGATCTACCCTGTAGAGTTTCGATGACAGCAGGTGGGGTGGTGGAGAAAAATCATGCTAGTCTCCTTGATAGGCTGTAACATAATCAGGACAAGAATTCTGAATGTATGCATGTACTAACCTTTTGTTCTACCATCTATTATTAGTCTGTTTTAAACATAAATTTAAGATTTTGATGTCATTCCAATGACCCTGAAACTTACATCCTTGCTCCAAAAGAAAGTAAATAAAATAGCCGGGCGTTGTGGCGGGCACCTGTAGTGCCAGCTACTCGGGAGGCTGAGGCAAGAGAATCGCCTAAACCCAGGAGTTGGAGGTTGCTATGAGCTATGTGACGCCACGGTACTCTACCAAGGGTGACAAAGTGAGACTCTGTCTCTACAAAAAAAAAAAAAAAGCAAATAAAGTATCATGAAAGATGCATATAGATAAGAAGCCTGTGTTTCTAAAGGGTGTAAGTCATACTGAAAGTACAACTTAAAGTGACATATCCTCATTTAAAAATATTTTTTAAACTGCCCTATCAGTCAAGATGTGATAACTTCTATAACAAATAACTTCAACATCTCAGTAGATCAACACAATAAAGGTCTGTGCTCACTCAAGCGAAGTCTGATGTGAATATTTCTGGTCAGACCATTGTCCTGTATTTCTCTCCCTCCAGTCCCATGGACGGGAAGGAGAGGTCACGCACACAGATCGGCCACAATGTGTTAGGGGCCTGCCTTAGAAGGAGATAACTTGACCTCTATCTCACCTCCTTTCCATTGGTGGCTGCTCAGTCCCATGTCCCACTCAGATGCAGTAGGGAACTAGGAAATGTCATCTTCCTGGTGCTCATGAGAGGAAATACTCTACATTATTTGACACACCGTTGTGTTTACTACAGTTGCTTAAACTATTTTCTTAAAAGGCCAGTAGATTCTAACAAGGTTCTCCCATTTTCCTTCATAATTTTTCCTTTCCCTCCTACTACTCTTTTCATTTTTTTTTTTCCAGAATTCTCTTCTTCTGCCATATGCTATGGTGTTCTCTGTGACTCTTTCCATGAACAAGAACTCATCTCTTCCTGGTCTACCCATTCTCCCTCAGTGATCTTATTCATTGTTTTCTGGCTTCATCTATCTGCTGGTGATTTCTACTTGCATTTCCCCGTGGATTTGTATTTTTATGTACTTACCAGGCATTTTCACCTACATGCTCAGAAACTTGGCAAATCCCAAGCTCAACTTGCCATCTTCCTCCTAAATTATACTCCAGTTGCTCCCTTTTGCCATATCAGGGCATGGACTATCTCATAGTAGTGTCTCAAACCATAAACTGGTCTAGATCATTCTAGATTCTTTTCCTTTACCCTCACAATAATCTAATCTCTATGTCCTTTTGTTTTACTTTATTTATTTATTTATTTATTTATTTATTTATTTATTCTTTATCTGGAAAGAGAGTCTTACTCTGTTGCCCTGGGTAGAGTGCCATGGTGTCACAGCTCACAGCAACCACAGTAACCTTGGACTTAAGAAATCCTCTTGCCCCAGCCTCCCAGGTAATTGGGACTACAGATGCCCATCACAATTCCCAGCTAGTTTTTCATGGGTTTTTGGGTGGGATTTTTTGTTGTTGTTGTTGTTGTTGTTGTTGTTCATTTCTTTTTAATAAATACAGGGTCTCACTTTTGCTCAGGCTGGTCTCAAACTCCTAGGCTCAAACAATCCACCGGCCTCAGACTCCCAGAGTTCTAGGGTTATAGGCATGAGCCACCTCACCTGCCCTCTTTGTCCTTTTATTGCTACCCACTAACAAGTTCTTTAAATCTCTCTTGTTCTCTCCATTATCACTGCTAATGGCCTTTATTTAGGCTTTTACTGTCTCTCATTCAGACTATTATAATCACTACTCAATCATTACTAGTCCCTTGAATATCTCCTTCTCACTTCATGTGGCCATCCAATTAATATTTTTAGACATATTCATAATGAGATTTGATCAGCTCGCTCTCCTACCTAAAATCTTTTACTACTGAAAGCTATGAGTCTTCTCTCAAAGGATGAAGTGAGACATGTAATAAAATGGCCATATGCCCCATACTTTCAACTCTTACCACCCTCTTCCTAGGGTGGTGGGTTTTGTTTCATCATTGACCAGGATATTGAGAGGGAAACTGTTTAAGCCAACTCAAAGTGAATGGTAGAAAGTTAAAAACAAGGCAAATATCAGTTAGGGCAAGCCAATAGTAAGATGCCATGAAAGTCAATTATGAACATCCAATTTAAGGGCCAGTGGCAGCATTAAAGTTGAAGTTGTGGCAGTAAGGACAGCAGTTGAGGCAGTCAGCCAGAGCAGCTGGAACAAGAGACAGCCAGAAGCCATTGACTGAGGCAACTTTGGAGCATCCACAACTACCTTTTATTGGTTAGTTACCAGACTCATGGCTATTTGGGACAGAGATCATAGGAAATAAGAGGCAGCCCCAGAGTAACACCTTGGGGAGAGTGAATTTCAATTGAATTTTAAGTGAATACAAGTCAAATCAGAACAGAGAAAATACAAAAATCTACATTATTCAAAGAACCTCTCTAATTTCAAATACAGCTGGGTTAGGGACTATATTAGTCAGGGTTCTCCAGAGACAGAACCAGGAGATAGATAGAGAGATGATAGATAGATTAATGGACAAAGGATTGGCTCACTTGATTACAGAGTTTAAGAAGTCCCACGACAAGCCTCCTGCAAGCGGGAGATCACACAACGCCAGTAGAGTGGTTCGGTCTAAGTTTGAAAACCTTAGAAGTGAGGAACTCTTAGTCTAAGGATGAAGGCATGAGAACCTGCTGGAGCCAACAATGCAAGTCCATAGGCCAAGGAACCTGGCCAAGGGCAGGAGAAGAAGAGCGTCCCAGCTATAGGAAAGCTGTTCCACTGGGCCCCCAGCTGATTGGGTAGTACCTGCCCACACTGAGGTCTTCCCATTCCTCCTACCAACTCACAGGCTAATCCCCTCTGGAAACACTCTCACAGACACATCAGAAATAATGCTTCATCAGATCTCTTGGTATTCCTTAATCCAGTTGACACCTTCTGTTCAGAAATGAAAAGCCAAGGAATGACCATCACTTTCATATTTGTTTCTCCTTCCTTACAAGAGGGATGAAGAAATTTTAATAGCAACATTTGAAATTTATTATACATTGGCTTTCACTTCAATATTCCAGCTACTTAGAACAGCCCAGAGGTTGAGATCTTCGAGGAGTCTCAATTTACAGAATTAAGCATTATATCACAGAGACAGCAAAAGTTAGCATCAACCTCCAAATCCTTAACAGTTGTATAGTAGTTGAGATTAATTTTTTTGCAAGAAATACATCATATAACAGTGGCCCAAGCAAATAATGTTTTTCTTCCTTACTAATTAATTACTTTATTAGTGGAAAGTCCAGTATTTTCCTTTATAATTGCAGCTTGTTATGAATTATACAAGTTTCTTAGGGCTTACTCAGCCTAGAGTGGTCAGTTCTACTTTCAAAAGTTCAAATGGAGAGAACCAGAAAGTCTAATGAGACCACTAACTTAATTGCTCAGTAGCAACCACATCACATAGTTACTGAACACTAGTTGTCCAATGGATGCTTATCTGGTTGCAACGACATCCTTATTAATTTTTGCTATAGTTGTTTTAGGTCACAATCACATATTTAGTCACTGCATCTAAAACATGATTCCAAGTATGTTTTTGGCTTAGCCTAGAATACTTTCCATCATATCCATGTGGTGTGGATATGTGCTATCAGCATGCAAACCCTGGTGTTGTGACAGGGACACTGGTTCTACACATTTCCTATGGGAATTTAGAGTCCTTCCTGTAGGATCAATTAGCATCAACTCTGTTTACCAGAGATGTCTTAGCAACATTGAAACTCAAAAAGGATGGGGTAAAGTTCCCGATTCTTTAGCCCTAAGACACTCCTTAACTCCTATGCAAAGTTTTCTACCTTCTCCCATAAAATCAGCTCTCCCTATCAGTGGCTATTGCAAGGGTCTTCCTTTACCTAGCCACAAAAAGTACCATTACACAAGGTTATTATTTTCCCCAATATTTGAATTTGTCATAAAATTGCTTTGCATTTTTGTTGTTGTTGTTGTTGACTGAGAGGTTTTCAGCGTGGTTTTAAAAGTTACATTTGCACCTGGCGCGGTGGCTCATGCCTGTAATCCTAGCACTCCGGGAGGTCAAGGTGGGTGGATAGGTTGAGCTCATGTGTTTGAGACCAGCGTGAGCAAAAGCAAGACCACATCTCTACCAAAAATAGAAAGAAAAACAAAAAAACTGAGGCAAGAGGATCGTATGAGCCCAAGAGTTGGAGGTTGCTGTGAGCTATGATGCCACGGCACTACCCAGGGCAACAAATTGAGATTCTGTCTCAATAAATAAATAAATAAATAAATAAATAAATAAATAAATAAATGTTACATTTGATGATACTTAAGTGTTTTAACTTAGAGTATATGGTTTAGGTAACACCAGAAAGAAACTCTATTAGATCATCAATCAATGTGAGGGTTGCTATGGAATTGATTTGGTGTAAATTTCATCGTAAGGCACTCAACTAAGCAATTTGCCAAGAAAGAAGGAAAGAAGCTCAGAGCAGTTTTCCTTCAGAAGTGGCAAATGAAGCTAGTAGATTTGTTGCAGGAAGAAAATGTGATCGTTTAGTTGATGTGCTACTGGGGAGAGGCACATCACGTCGCAATTTCTCTCCAACAATAGCTTTGTGAAGAGGAGGATAATTTTAACCCCGTTTAGGAGAAAACAAGAGACTAGGTACATGAACTTACATAGCAAGAGAACTCTTAATAAGTAATGTTAACTGAGGAAGCCAAAGACAAAAGACTGCCTTAATAAGGAAGCTAAATCTTATAGCAGAAATACCTACTGACGTTACTAAAGATCTCAGTACAGTGAGAAAAGCCCCAAAAGAGTCTTTGGGCAAGTTAAGAATGAACGACTTCTTTTCAGACTAAAAATAGCCCAGAGATGAAGTTTGATTGACAAGAGTTAACACTCAGCACTCACCTAGGTTTTTATTGAGATCTTTTAATTTTATTTTAACCTTGCTACTTACTTTAAAAATAATAACCATGTTTTATAATTCTGGCCAACATTTATGTTTTGCTAAGTTAATAAGAATTACATTTTTATACATAAATGTTAAAGTAGGCAACTACACAACATAATCAAACCAGCACCCTGGGACTCATTTTTAGTGGAAGGAAAAGGATACAGAATAAATGAGACCTTTTGAGAATCAGTCTTTCAAACGCATATTGATTCTATGAAGAGGCAGCAAATGTTATTCAGATTAAAAGTAGAAAAAATTCCAAGCTTCATCAAAGGTTGCTTTCCCATTTGCACCGTGGGCTTTGTTGTTGCTGCTTCTCACATACTGTTCGAAGTAGGAAAACACACATTATTCATGAATAGTTTATTTTTTAAAAATGATATCTGGGTGATGTTTTAGGAATCTATAGCAAACTCATATTTTAAAGAAAGAACGTATTTATCTGTTTATCTTATAGTTATTTCCATCTTTCTTTGCAGCCTTGATAAAAAATGCATTTTGTTTTATAGGTGAACACTGAATTATCAGACCTTTGTGACTGCCGGAATTACCGCCAGTAATTCTGATTTATGTTGATTTAAGCAACAGAAAGAAATCATGTGGCATTTCTGAGGAATTAACAGCCAGCTAGGACTAGCAACAAAATAATGACATACAGGAATTATCATTTGCCAAGGTTAAAATTGCTTTCTAATGCTGAAAATTACAGCAGAGAAAGCAGGTAAAATAAAACCTAAGGGTTCAATTATTATAGATACTAACAAAGGATTATTTCTAGGAGATGAATGTTTGAGATAGGTGAGTCAGTGTGATAAATAGCATTTCAATGCTCCTTTTATATGAAAATTTTGTTTTGTTTCTTTTTTTCTTTAAAGACAGTCTCACTTTGCCGCCCTCGGTAGTGTGCCATGGTGTCTCAGCTCACAGCAACCTCAAACTCTTGGGCTTCAACGATTCTCTTGCCTCAGCCTTCCTGATAGCTGGGACTACAGGCACCTGCCACAATGCCCGGCTATTTTTGTTGTTGTTGTTGCAGTTGTCATCGTTGTTTAGCAGGCCCAGGCTGGGTTCCAACCTGCCAGCCTCGGTGTATGTGGCTAATGCCCTAACCACTGAGCTACAGGCGCTGCCCTATATGAAAATTTTGTAGTGACAGCTTCTTCCACACCAAAGAATTTATTTCACTAAATCTCTGGAGAAATACGGAAGTTGAAATAAAGGAATTAAGTTACTTTATCAAGCATTGTCATTGACCAAGAGGAAGTGGCCAAAAGTCATACTTTTGCACTAAATAAATATTCCATGCAAACATATCTTTTAATGTAATATACATGAAAAAAATTAATTATAACTAAGTTTGTGTCTCCTAAAGTACTTAGAACTAGTATAGAGGACTCCAACAATTATTTTTAATGTTCCAAAACACCTAGTAAAAACCACATTTTTTTCTTTGTTGGAATTGTTTGAGATGACTAAAGTATCACTTTGCTTGTGGTTAGAATTCAGTCAATTTGGTGTTAAAATAATGGATATTTTTGTGGGTTTTTTTGTTGTTGTTGTTTGGTTTTTTGCAGTTTTTGGCTGGGGCTGGGTTTGAACCTGCCACCTCCGGCATATGGGGCCAGTGCCCTACTCCTTTGAGCCACAGGCGCCACCCTTTAAGGATATTTTTATTCCTAAATACTAGAAAAATTATTTTTATTTCTTAACTGAATTTTTAAATTTCAGTTTGGAATTTTTTTATTGGAATTCATTGAGGGTAAAAATTCTAAAAAGAATTCTAAAAAGAATTAGGTTACACAGATTGTATCTGTTAGATATACTTCCTCTTATAATTATGTCCCACCCCCAAAAGGTGTGCACCACATTGTGACCACCCGATTCTTCTCCTTCTCTCCTCTCCTCACTCCCTCATCCCCCGCCTTCCCCCTGCCCCCCATAGTAGATCATCTACTGCCTTCATATTAGAATTGAGTACATTGGATTCTTGCTTCTCCATTCTTGTGATGCTTTACTAGGAAGAATGTGTTCCACCTCCATCCATATTAATGCAAAAGATGTAAAGTCTCCATCTTTTTAATGGCTGAAGAGTATTCCATGACATACATAAACCACAGCTTGTTAATCCATTCCTGGGTTGGTGGGCAGTTAGGTCATTGCCACAGTTTGGTGATTGTAAATTGAGCTGTGATAAACGGTCTAGTGCAAATGTGCTTATGATAAAATGATTTTTTTTTTCTTCTGGATAGATGCCTAGTAATGGGATTGCAGGATCACATGTGAGGTCTAGTTTGAGTTCTTTGAGGATTCTCCATACTTCCTCCCACAAAGGTTGTATTAGTTTGCTCCCACCAACAGTGTAAAAGTGTTTCCTTCTTTCCACATCCACGCCAAGATCTGCAGTTTTGAGACTTTGTCATGTGCTCCATTCTCATTGGTGTTAGGTGACACCTCAGGGTGGTTTTGATTTGCATTTCTCCGATGACTAGAGACGATGAGCATTTTCATATGTTTGTGCCATTCGTCTGTCTTCTTTAGAGAAGGTTCGATTCATGTCTCTTGCCCAGTGATAGATGGGATTGTTGGCTATTTATTTTGTTGATTAATTTGAGTTCTCTGTAGATCCTAGTTATCAAGCTTTTGTCTGATTCATAATATGCAAGTATCTTTTCCCATTCTGAAGGTTGTCTATTTGCTTTGGTTGTTGTATCCTTTGTAGAAGCTTTTCAGTTTAATTAAGTCCCATTTGTTTATTTTTGTTGTTGTTGCATTTGCCACAGAAGTCTTCTTCATAAAATCTTTTCCAATATCTTCAAGTGTTTTCCCCACACTTTCTTCAAGGATTTTTATTGTTTCATGCCTTAGATTTAAATCTTTTATCCATCTTGAATCAATTTTTGTAAAATGGTGAGAGATACAGGTCCAACTTCAGTCTTTTCATGTGGATATACAGTTCTCCCAACACCATTTATTGAATAGGGATTCTTTTTCCCAGTGTATGTTCTTGTTTGGTTTATCAAATATCAGGTGGCTATAAGATGTTAATTTCATCTCATGGTTATCTATTGAGTTCCAAATGTCTATTTCTGTATTTTTGTGCCAATACCATGCTGCTTTGATCACTATGGCCTTGTAGTATAGCCTAATGCAATTCTTAGTAATCAAAACAAAGCCAGAGGTATCACCCTACTAAAGAAATTATTCATAACCTATTGTTTGTGGTTCAGTTGACAAAATCTTAC
>CAUYRH010057270.1:0-39671 GCA_963574655.1 Perodicticus potto
GCCTCCGCCTCCCAAGTAGCTGGGACTACAGGCGCCCGCCACAACGCCTGGCCATTTTTTGGTTGCAGCCGTCATTGTTGTTTGGCGGGCCCGGGCTGGATTCGAACCCGCCAGCTCAGGTGTACGTGGCTGGCGCCTTAGCCCATTGAGCCACTGGCACTGAGCCTGTTCACCAATTTGTTAAAGTCACTTGGGTGGTCTCTTTACAGAGAGAGGTTCTACTGTATATCCTAATGTTTTTGTTTACAGTATATAGTCATTAGGCCAGTAACTCCTAAATTAAAACTATATACCAGAATTGCAAGTAGCTGTTTCACCAACAATGAAGGGGAAAATCTACTTTGAACCTCAGTTTGCTACCTTGGAGCAACTTTGTGGATAGCCTGGCCTACCTTCTCTCCTAGCAGAAGTTATCTGCCAATTCTACAATTGATTATTTGAAGCATGATTAAGCATAGCAGTGCCATTTAACCCACCACATTATTATGGTCAAAAGAAAAAAAGGTTACCTGGTTTGGCACCTGTGGCTCAAGCGGCTAAGGCGCCAGCCACATACACCTGAGCTGGCGGGTTCGTATCCAGCCTGGGCCCGCCAAACAACAATGATGGCTGCAACCAAAAAATAGCTGGGCATTGTGGTGGGTGCCTGTAGTCCCAGCTACTTGGGAGGCAGAGGCAGGAGACTGGCTTGAGCCCAGGAATTGGAGGTTGCTGTGAGCTGTGATGCCACACACTCTATCCAGGGTGACAGGTTGAGGCTGTGTCTCAAAAAAGAAAAAAGAGAGAGAGAGAAGAAATTATACTGAAAAATAAATAATGCAACTAAGGGACAAAGCCTAATCCTAGTACCCCTTGGTGTAAAGTGAACTCAACTGGTCAAGTTATAGAGGGTAATTAATATTGTGTGTCATAGTCCAATTGGTCAAGGTACAACTTACAGAGTTGGTCAATATATAGAAGTCAGTCTTCCATTCAGTACATGTGGTGCATGTCTGGTCTATGAAAATTAGGTGAACTTAAGGAGGTGGTTAACAATGGAGGTTCTACTGTATTTCACTTGTTGATAGTATATTATAAATAGGATTTTTGTGACCTGATCTCTTCCACTTAACATTATATTGTGATATTTTCACATATCATTAAAAAGATTTGGAAAATTGGGGAATCATGTTTGTAAATCAGAACAATTTGACTTTCTGGCCTTTAATTTTTTGACCTATTAATTTATTTTTTTAATTTTTTTGAGACAGAGTCTTACTATGTTGCCCTTGGTAGAGTGCTTGGTGTCGCAGCTCACAGCAACCTTCAACTCTTGGGCTTAAGTGATTCTCTTGCCTCAGCCTCCCAAGTAGCTGGGACTACAGGTGCCCGCCACAACACTCAGCTATTTTTTGTTGTTGTTGTATTTGTCATTGTTATTTATAAGGCCCAGGCCAGGTTTGAACCCGTCAGCTCCGGTGTATATGGCCACCACCCTAACTGCTGAGCTACGGGCGCTGTACCTAAAGTCTTTTTCTGATTTCTGCCTACATTATAAGCTAAATGCTTAGAGTTGGGATTATGGCTCAGAAATAATCTACTTCTCACGTACAGAATCTGAACTGTGCCTATGCTGACCAGAAACTTGACAAGCTAACCTCTCTCAATGGGAGGTAAACAGTACAGTCCAACTTAATAAATTTGTTTTTGAAAACAAAAAAAATATTCCTTGCCAAGTATTTTCATATTATCAATGAAAGACCTCAAAAGAAAAAATTATAGTTTCAACTAGAAAGCCCTTTGGCTCAAAGGTCAGCCAGAGTAAATAAAAACTCCTATAAAAAGCCATTTATATTCCCTTCATAAAAGATTTATTTATGAGGGATCCTTCTAGGAAAAAGTCTGATTGAGACTAAAAATTGTTTGGCCAGTATGTCCTGACTGGGCAACATTCGGAACATGTGGCTAAAGCATGATCCTAGAAACCATTCACAAGGTCTTTGCTCTGTGGTGCCTTGGCCTTTGCTTCCTTTCCTCCTACCCTATGACCTTTGCCAAGTGGATCCCCACTCCATTATCTGACCACTCAGGGTAACTCTTTGGAAAATGTGAGAAAAAGTGACTACAGCATAGTTTTTTTTCTTGATGAGAGTATTATAGAGCTCCAGTGTCATCTTTAATTGTGGTTCTTTTTCAGTCATTCAATGAGCTTCTGTAGCAGTTGGCAATGTATCTAGCAATATTTGGGTATTGTGGTGCAAAGAGGCCTCAGTGGGGGGCGGCACCTGTGGCTCAGAGGAGTAGGGCGCCAGCCCCATATACCGGAGGCAGAAGGTTCAAACCCAGCCCCAGCCAAAAACTGCCAAAAAAAAAAAAAAAAGAGGCCTCAGTGGGTCATTAAAGAACAGTGAGAGTGAGACCTATACCTGTGCTTACTCTGGTTTCATAGGTTACTTACTCTATAGCCTGCCCAGAACCTGGTCTCTTAAGGCCTGTTCCAGCAGAGACTCCAGGTTCTTTATCAACCCCCTAGAGGGCACCAAAACCACTAAGTTGCTTGTCTGATACTGTGTTTTCATCTGTTTAGTCAGAATCGCTAAAATATTAATTCATATTATCAATACTAGATTTTTTTTTTTAAGAGACATAGTCTTGCCTGTTACTAGGCTGGATACAATAGCCTGATCATAGCTCACTGTAACCTTGAACTCCAGGGCTCAAGCAATCCTCCTGCCTCAGCATTCCAAGTAGCTGGGACTACAGGCACATACCACCATGCCCAGCTAATTTTTTTTTTTTTTTTTTTGGTGGAGATAGGGATCTCACTAAATTGCCCAAGGTTATCTTAAATTCCTAGGCTTAAGTGATTCTCCCACTTTGGCCTCTCAGAGTGCTGAGATTAGAGGCATAAGACATCATCCCTAACCCAAAACCCTTCAGCTTTTTAGTTTGTACTGTATGATTTAATCATAACAGATGACATCTTATAAATTAAATAAGTAAAATCATCAGGGCCAGGTACAGTGGCTCATGCCTCTAATACTACCTAGCATTCTGGGAGGCCAAGGCGGGAGGATCACTTGAGCTCAGGAGTTTGAGACCAGCCTGAGCAAGAGCCAGACCCTGTCTCTACTAAAAATAGAAAAAATTTGCTGAACATGATGCGGTTTTTGGGCCAGGGCTGGGTTTGAACCCGCCACCTCCAGCATATGGGGCTGGTGCCTTACTCCTTTGAGCCACAGGCACCGCTCCCTAGAGTGAACAGAAAATTTGGAAGAGGTTTTTTTTGTTTGTTTGTTTTTTTCGGCCGGGGCTGGTTTGAACCTGCCACCTCTGACATATGGGGTTGGCGCCCTACTCCGCTGAGCCACAGGTGCCGCCCCAGAGTTTTTTTTTTTTTTTGACCAGGGCCTGGTTTGAACCTGCCACCTCCGGTATATGGGGCTGGCACCCTACTCCTTTGAGCCAAAGGCACCACCTAAGAAATAGGCTTTCATTAGTCAAGTGACTCGACCAAGAAAGAATAGTCTGAAATGATAGGAGCATCCTGATGTCAATATGTTTCTATTATTTTTTACTGGAACCCACAGAATAAAATTCATTTTACATTGTAATTTAGTACTTTTATGCCATATCTGAAACTTCACAAAACAGTACTTACCTTTATGATCTGTGACACATTCACATATTTTCTAATGTGTTTTTTTCTTTCATTTATTTATTTATTTATTTATTTATTAGGGACAGTCTTACTTTGTCGCTCTCAGTAGAATGCCGTGGCGTCACAGCTCACAGCAACCTCTAACTCCTGGACTTGGGCAATTCTCTTGCCTCAGCCTCCAGTAGCTGGGACTACAGGCGCCCACCACAATGCCCAGCTAATTTTTTTGTTGGTTTGGCCGGGACTGGGTTAAAACCCACTACCCTCGGTGTATGGGGCCGCCACCCTACTAACTGAGCCACAGGCACTGCCCTCTTTTTTGTTTTATTTACTGCTTTAATGCCTTTCAGGTCCCCTAAATTGATTTGATGATAGGTGTGACCTGCAATTTGAATAACACTATTTAAATAAGTTTCTGGTTATAGTCCTCATTTTATTTTTTTATTTTATTTTATTTGCAGTTTTTGGCTGGGGTTGGGTTTGAACCTGCCACCTCCAGCATATGGGGCTGGCGCACTACTCCTTTGAGCCACAGGCGCCGCCCTATATTCCTCATTTTAGACATAAAGAAAAGGAGTTAGCAGCTTGACTTAAAGGACTTTCAGGTTCATTCACCAGTATAATGCAATCTCTTGACCTTAGATATATTCTGGGAAATAACGTAGGGCGGCAGGAACATGAAAATGCAATATAATCTTAAGATATATTGGCTCGGCACCTGTGGCTCAACGGGCTAAGGCACCAGCCACATACACCTGAGCTGGCGGGTTCGAATCCAGCCTGGACCCGCCAAACAACAATGAGGGCTGCAACCAAAAAATGGCCGGGCATTGTGGCGGGCGCCTGTAGTCCCAGCTACATGGGAGGCGAAGGCAAGAGACTTGTTTGAGCCCAGGAATTGGAGGTTGCTGTGAGCTGTGATGCCACGCACTCTATCCAGGGTGACAGCTTGAGGCTCTGTCTGAAAAAAAAAAAAGAGATATATTTATGGGCCAGGCACTGTGGCTCATACCTATAATTCTAGCACTCTGGCAAGCCCAAGGCAGGTGGATTGCCTGAGCTCACAAGTTCAAGACCAGCCTGTGTCAGAGCAAGACTTCATCTCTAAAAGTAGCTGGGCGTTGTGGCAAGCACCTGTACTCCCAGCTACTTGGGAGGCTAAGGCAAGGAGCCCAGGAGTTTGAAGTTCTGTGACGTCATAGCTCACAGCACTCTACCAAGGTTGACAAAATGAGACTGTCTCAGGAAAAAAAAAAAAAAAAGATATATTTATATTATCCGCTAGAACTGTGCTAAAAACAGCCCCACCCTATTTGTGTATATGTACACAGATAAGCTTACACTCACAGGCCTATTCTTTGTGGTCTGGCATGGGCCTTTTTCCTAGAAGATACTCTGTAAATATTTGTTGTCTACATGAGTGACAGTGGCACCTACTAGTTTATTTCTAATCTAATTCATAGTTTCTTTAAAAGTATGTGGGATTTAAAAGAAAACTAATAAAATTGTATCTAATTATTTCTATGTAAGGACAGTGTTGGCATTCATCCCACAGTACTTTAGGCTGTCTTCATGGATTAATGCAAAATTCCATTTAGTACATAAAAGTCATGGTCTGGGTCTTAGCCCTTTTAGCCCTTATCCCTGATTTCAGGTCATTTTTTTCTGGAACTGATTTTCTTTTCTCTTTTTGAGACAGAGTCTCACTGTGTCACCCTAGGTAGAGTGCCGTGGCATCACAGCTCACAGCAACCTCATAAGCGATTCTCTTGCCTCAGCCTCCCATGTAGCTGGGACTATAGGCGCCTACCACAACGCCCAGCTATGCCTGGCTATTTTTTGTTGTTGTTGTTGTTGTTTAAAGTAGGCACAGACTGAGTTCGAACCCACCCGCCCCGGTGTATGTGGCCAGCGCCCTAACCGCTGAGCTACGGACCCCAAGCCTGGAACTCATTTTCTTCATCTTAAAAGGAGAGCTTTGAAATAGTTATCATTAGTTCCCAAGGTATTGGAAGTCATGGTTCTTCGGGAAAATCAAGAAATACTGATTTATTTGGCCTTCTCTATGAATTTAAAAAAAATAAGAAGAAGAAGAATGCTTTAACTTACCTGTAGTCCCAGCTACTCGGGAGGCTGAGACAAGAGAATCACCTAAGCCCAGTAGTTGGAGGTTGCTGTGAGCTGTGATGCCACAGCACTCTACCAAGGGTGACAAAGTGAGACTCTGTCTCTAGAAAAAAAGAATGCTTTAACTTGTTAAAAATATGACTATTGCAGACGGTGCCCATGGCTCAGTGACTAGGGCACTTACTTCATATACCGAGGGTGGCAGGTTCGAACCCTGCCCCCACCAAACTGCAACAAAAAATAGCCGGGCTTTGTGGCAGGCACCTGTAGTCCCAGCTACTCGGGAGGCTGAGGCAAGAGAATCACCTAAGCCCAAGAACTGGAGGTTGCTGTGAGATGTGACGCCCCAGCTCTCTACCAAGGGCGACAAAGTAAAGGAGTAGGCCGCCGGCCCCATATGCCAGAGGTGGCGGGTTCAAACCCAGCCCTGGCCAAAAAAACTGCAAAAAAAATTTAAATAAATAAATAAATAAATAAATCGGCTCGGCACCTATGGCTCAACCGGCTAAGGCGCCAGCCACATACACCTGAGCTGGCAGGTTCGAATCCAGCCCAGGCCCGCCAAACAACAATGACGGCTGCAACCAAAAAATTGCCAGGCATGTGGTGGGTGCCTCTAGTCCCAGCTACTTGGGAGGCAGAGGCAGGAAACTCGCTTGAGCCCAGGAATTGGAGGTTGTTGTGAGCTGTGATGCCACAGCACTCTATCCAGGGTGACAGCTTGAGGCTCTGTCTCAAAAAAAAAAAATCTTAAAAAATAAAAAATGACTATTGCATACGAGATGTCTATATTTCTGTGGTAACACATTTTTCTATTATTTTGCTACATGTTTACATTTGTATTGTCTGTCAGTCAGACATTAGTGGGCAGCAAAAGTTATCTGGGAATTGGAAGATGACTTCCATCGTTTCATCTTAGCAACAGAGCAGCTTTGTACAATGTTTAAAGAAACGTCAGGCCTAGGTAACCACCAAAACTCTTTCTAGTTGTAGATTCTGTGTTGTATATTCAGAGATCCCTCTTTTGCTACATGAATTTTTCATTTTCAGTTTTTCCTCCTAACATACCCCTAACTTTTCCACAGGAATGACATCTTTGTGTTCCTGTTAAGCACACGAGCTGGAGGACTGGGTATAAATCTCACTGCTGCAGATACAGTAAGTAATGAGACCACTATACACTAGAGGTCCAAGTTTTCTACTATAAACGCCATTCAGTTTGTTTTACCCTTGGCTTTGTATCACATACTTTTTATTTCTGTTTCATTTGCCTCTTGTGTTAAAAGACTATAACTGTGTCAGGCATCATGGTTTAGGCTTGTAATCCTAGCACTTTGAGAAGCTGAAATAGGAGAATGGGTTGAGGCCATATAGGAGTTTGAGACAAGCCTAGATAGCATAGCCTATCTCTACAAACCATTTTTAAAAAATTAGCTGGGATGGGAGGCGCCTGTGGCTCAGCAAGTAGGGCACCGGCCCCATATACCAAAGGTGGCGGGTTCAAACCCGGCCTCGGCCGAACTGCAGAAAAAGAAAAAAAAAAAAAAATAGCTGGGTGTTGTGACGGGCGTTTGTAGTCCCAGCTACTCGGGAGGCTGAGGCAAGAGAATCGCCTAAGCCCAGGAGTTGGACGTTGCTATGAGCCATGTGACGCCATGGCACTCTACTGAGGGCGATAAAGTAAGACTCTGTCTCTACAAAAAAAAGAAAACAAAATTAGCTGGGAATGGTGAGGTGCACCTGTAGTTCTAGGTACTCAGAAGGCCAAGGCAGGAGGATGGCTTAAGCACAAGAGTTCAACGTTCTAGTGAATTATGAACATACCACTACCCGGCACTGTGGGCAACAGAGCAATACTCTGTCTATTTTAATAAATGGTTATAGTACTTTGACTGAAACTGGAGCATTTTAACTTTCCTTTTGGACTTTTTGATTTATTTTCTTTAGTTCATTTTTTTCAAGATTTTCAGTTAAGATTTTCCTGTTCTTTATGTAATTTTCACTCTAGATATAGGGCTTTGCTTACTTGCTGGGTTACCTCTGCTACAAAAGAGGGTTCATTATCATGTAGTTTCCTACCTAGGGGTTCTTTCAAAGAAGCTCATGGGCAACCACACACTGTGTAGGATATCCAAGTGCTAACAGTGGGAAACAAAGGTGTTCATCCCCCTGCCTCCGGTCAAACAGTGGCAACAGCTGCTGAGCTGCCTGCCATGATGTATGTCACCATCATGCTATTCTCCATCAACTTGGCCTCTTCTAATTTCCTCCTGGATAAAGATAGCCCTTTAGTGCAAATCAGAAAGGATTGTTTTATTACTCTTATGCATTATTCCATTACTACAATAGTTGATGTTTTTGTATCCTAAACTTGAAAAGGTGATTAGAGACTAATGAAACTGGTAATTTCAAAAATAAGAAAGACATTTTAATAAATTATCTATTGCCAGACATGGTAGCTCACACCTGTAATCCCAGTCCTTAGGAGGCCGAGGCAGGTGGATTGCCTAAGCTCACAGGTTTGAGACCAGCCTGAGCTAAAGCAAGAACTCGTCTCTAAAAATAGCCGGGCATTGTGGAGGGCACCTGTAGTCCCAGCCACTTGGGAGGCTGAGGCAAGAGAATCACTTAAGCCCAGGAGTTTGAAGTTGCTGTGAGCTATGACGCCACAGCATTCTACCAAGGGTGACAAAGTGAGACTCTGTCTCAAAAAATAAATAAATAAATAAATAATCTATTATACCCTATATCCTTCAGTGCATGAAAGGGAAAAGAACAGAACATTGGTTTTGAATCTCAGAATTATTCTCAGGATTCGAATTTATTTATTTAGTTCACTCATTCTTTTATTTATTTTAAAGAGATAGGGGACTCAGTCTTTTCCTTGGGCTAAAGTACAGTATCATTACCATAAGTCACTATATCCTCAAACTTCTGGGCTGAAGCAGTCAAATATTTTTAATAACAATTTAAAAATTAACAGGGAAACTAACAATGACAGATCTACAGGAATGAAAAGTCTCAATTAAATTCCAAAAGTGGGGAGGGAGTTCAGTAGCTTCCCACTCAGTGGGTATAATGCATGGATATATGGCACACTCCCTGGGTATAGAATACAACACAATTCTGAATTTTACCTGTCATTTGTAAATTATATAACCTGCTGGTTTGTAACCTCATATTAATCTAAAAATAGAAAAAAAATCAAAATAAAAAGATAAAAATTCTTTGGCTATATGTGGTGGCTCACCCTGTAATCCTAGCATTCTAAGAGGCCAAGGCAGGTGAATCGCCTGATCTCAGCAGTGTGAGACCAATCTCTAAAAAATAGCAAGGCATAGTGGCAGGCACGGTCTCAGCCTTGGGTCTCAGCTATTCAGGAGGCTGACGCAAGAGGATCACTTCAGCCCAAGAGTTTGAGGTTGCTGTGAGCTAGGACTGTGAAGTACAGACAAGAGCGAGGACGATCCTAACTCAGAATGATTGTCGAGAAATGGGATACAGAGTTGTGGAGGCTTGAATAGACTCACAACAGCAAAGCTGAAACTATATCCCTTGTTTCCCAGTCTCCATTCTTATGTTATATCTACTTTCTCCTTACTAACTTACCATGCCACACAACAACTGCCTGCCTTCAAGAATGAAAAACAGATTCTATAATTTTATTAGTCTGAAATTATAGGGGTGCTCTGATGTAGTGGCTCACTACAGGCCATATAGAAAGGTAGTAGCAACTTGCTTTTCTCCTTGTTCCTCTTGCTCTATTTTTTAAACATTTCATCCAATTCCAATATAGTCATACTCTCCATGTGAGTATCAGATTCATCACTTCTCTCATACGTGATCTTTTGTGCTTTAGTCTCAGTTCCCACCTGTTAATCCAAATCCATTCTTTAGTATGCTACTATACCATTAGTCTGTTTATAATCTCCTTCTTTGTTTAAAACTCTTCAGGGATTTTCCATTATTTATAGGCTAAAGTATAAGGTTTTGGGGGGAGGGGGTTTGAGTTTTTTTGAGACAGAGCCTCAAGCTGTCACCCTGGATAGAGTGCCGTGGCATCACAGCTCACAGCAACTCCAATTCCTGGGCTCAAGCAAGTCTCTTGCCTCCACCTCCCAAGTAGCTGGGACTACAGGCGCCCACCACAACGCCCAGCCATTTTTTGGTTACAGCTGTCATTGTCATTTGGCGGGCCTGGGCTGGATTTGAACCCGCCAGCTCAGGTGTATGTGGCTGGCGCCTTAGCCCGTTGAGCCACAGGCACTGAGCCAAAAAGTATACGTTTTTTTAAATGACACAGAAGGCTTTTCACTTGTAGCCTTTCTAACCTAATTGCCATGCCACTTTCCCTTCCAAAATTTATGTTCCAGTCATTGACTTGTAGTTTCCTTAACATAACCATGCCATAGCTAAGTGAGGAGGGCGTCGGCAACATATACAAAAGGTAGCAGGTTTGATCCCAGCCTGGGCATGCTAAACAACAATGACAACTGCAACCAAAAACTAGCTGGACCTTGTGGCGGGCGCCTCTAGTCCCAGCTACTTGCTCTGAGGCAAGAGAATCGCTTAAGCCCAAGAGTTTGAGGTTCCTGTGAGTTGTGACACCATGGCAGTCTACTGAGGGTGACATAGACCGTCTCAAAAAATAATAATTAATAAATAAATAAACTTAGGGCCAGGCATGGTGGCTCATGCCTGTAATCCTAGCACTTCGGAGGCTGAGGTGGGTGGATTGCCTGAGCTCACAGGTTCGAGACCAGCCTGAGCAAGAGCAAGACCTTGTCTCTAAAAATTGTTGACATTGTGGCAGACACCTGTAGTCCCAGCTACTCGGGAGGCTGAAGCAAGAGAATTGCTTGAGCCCAAGAGTTTGAGGTTGCTATAAGCTAGGATGCTATGGCACTCCATCGTGACAAAGGGTGACAAAGTGAGACTCTGTCTCAAAAACATAAAAATAAAGGCTCGGCGCCTGTGGCTCAACGGGCTAAGGCGCCAGCCATGTACACCTGAACTGGCGGGTTTAAATCGAGCCCGGGCCCGCCAAACAACAATGACAGCTGCAACCAAGAAATGGCCAGGTGTTGTGGTGGGCACCTGTAGTCCCAGCTACTTGGGAGGCGGAGGCAGGAGACTCGCTTGAGCCCGGGAATTGGAGGTTGCTGTGAGCTGTGATGCCACAGCACTTTATCCAGGGTGACAGCTTGAGGCTCTGTCTCAAAAAAAAAAAAAAAATATATATATATATATATAAAAACCAGGCACGGTGGGTCACGCCTGTAATTCCAGCACTGTGGGAGGCTGAGGAGGGAGAATTGCTTGAGCTCAGGAGTTCAAGACTTGCCTAAGCAAGAGTTAAACCATGATGCCTAAAAAAAAATGGAAAAACCATTAAAAAAAAGAGGGGGGGAAACACAGCTGGGTGCCACGATGAGCACCTGTAATCCCAGTGGCTTTCAAGGGCTGAGGCAGTGGGATGCCCACAGCCCAAATCTCAGGTTGCAGTGAGCTATAACGCCATTGCACTCTGCTCAGGGCATAGGGTGAGACTGTGTCTCAACAACAACAAAAAAAGCAAAGAAAAAAATTAAATATAAGCAAGGAAACAAAAAAATGCCAAAAAATAGTAATACGTTTCTTTTTTTCTGCTCAAAAAATTTTAAATACTAGGGGGAGCTGTTCTTTATGAGTTAGTTGGTAAAGCTTCTATAATCTGGTGACATTTGAGCCAACATCTGTAGAAAGTTAGGAAGTAAGCCATGCATATATCTGGCAGATAGAAGAGCATTCCAGACAGAGGAGATAAGTGCAAAGCCCTGAGGTGAGAACATGCTTGGCATAGTTAAGCAATAGCTAGGAACCCAGAGTAGCTGGAAAAGAGTCAATGAGGGGGAGAGTAGTATGAGATGGGTATTGCAAAAGGATATTGGATACGGCTTAGTAGGCCATGGTAAGGACTTTGAAATGAGGATAAAACTGGAAGGATTTGAACAGAGGAATAATAATATTCTGTCTTATTCTTTTTTATTTGTTGTATTTTGGGTTTTTTTGAGACAGGATCTCAAGCTCTGTCACCCCTGCCAACAGCATGCAATGTAATCATCTATCCCACTACAGCTTCACGCCCTGGGCTCAAATGATCCTTGTACCTGAGCTTCACTATGACTGGGACTATAGGTGCATCCAACCATATCCGGCTTAATCTGGCTTTGATTTTATTTATTTTATTTATTTTTGAGACAGAGTCTCACTCTATTAGCCAAGCTAGAGTGCCATGGCCTAAGCCTTGCTCACAACAACCTCATGCTCCTAGGCTCAAGGATCTTCCTGCCTCAGCCTCCCGAGTAGCTGGGACTACAGGCTCCCACCACAATGCCTGGCTATTTTTTTTAGCTGGTTTTGTTTTGTTTTTTTTTGGAGACAGAGTCTCACTTTGTCACCCTTGGTAAAGTGCTGTGGCATTCTAGCTCACAACAACCTTAAACTCTTGGGCTTAAGTGGCTGACTTTCTTACCTCAGCCTCCTGCATAGCTAGGACTATAGGCTCCCGCCACAATGCCTGGCTATTTTTTTTTTTTTTTTTTGGTAGAGGCAGAGTCTCACTTTATCGGCCTTGGTAGAGTGCCGTGGCATCACACAGCTCACAGCAACCTCCAACTCCTGGGCTCAGGCGATTCTCTTGCCTCGGCCTCCCGAGTAGCTGGGACTACAGGCTCCCACCACAACGCCCGGCTATTTTTCTGTTTTGCAGTTCAGCTGAGGCCAGGTTTGAACCCTCCACCTTCGGTATGTGGGGCCAGTGCCCTACTCGATGAGCCACAGGCACCGCCCCTGGCTATTTTTAGAGGCAGGGGTCTTGCTCTGCTCTGCTCTGGCTTGTCTCAAACCTGTCAGGTCAGGGCAATCCACCCACGTCTGCCTCGCAGAGTCCTAGAATTACAGACTACAGGCGTAACCCACCGTGCACAGCCTTTTTTTGGAGACAGTCTCACTTTGTCACCCCAGGTAGAGTACCGTGGCATCCTGGCTCACAAGCAACCTGAAACTCTTGGGCTCAAGCAATTCTCTTGCCTCAGTCTCCCAAGTAGCTCGAACTACAGGCACCTGCCACAATGCCCCGCTGTTTTTAGAGATGGGGTCTCACTCTTTCTCAGACTGGTCTCGAATCTGTGGGGTCAGGGCCTTCCACCCCCCTCAGCCTCACAGAGTGCTAAGATTACAGGCGTGAGCCTCTCACCCGGCTCCTAGATAGCTGGGACTACAGGCACCTGCCACAACACTAGGTTAATTTTCCCTTTTTTTCAGACGGAGTCTCACTATGTCGCCCTCGGTAGACTGCTGTGGCTTCACAGCTCACAGCAACCTCAAACTCTTGGGCTTAAGTGATTCTCTTACCTCAGCCTCTGGAGTAGCTGGGATTACCCACCTCAACACCCAGCTATTTTTTGGTTATAGTTGTCATTGTTGTTTAGCAGGCCTGGGCCAGGCTCAAACCTGCCACCTTTGGTGTATGTGGCCAGCGTCCTACAGGCACCAAGCAAATTTTTCTTTTTTTTCTTTTTTTTTTTTTTTGAGACACAGTCTTACTATGTCACCCTTGGTAGAGTGCCCTGGCATTACAGCTCACAGCAACCTCCAACTCTTGGACTTAAGTGATTCTCTTGCCTTAGCCTCTTCGAATAGCTGGGACTACCGGTACCCACCACAATGCCAGGCTATTTTTGTTGCAGTTGTCATTGTTGTTTAGCTGGCCTGGGCGGGGATCAAACCCGTCACCTATGGTATATGTGGCTGGTGCCATAACCACTGTGCTAAGGGTGCTGAGCCCAATTTTTCTTTCTTTTTTTTTTTTTGTTATTGGGAATTCACTGAGGGCACAAGAAACCAGGTTACACTGATTGCATTTGTTAGGTAAAGTCCCTCTTACAATTTTTCCATTTTTTATTTATTTATTTATTTATTTGTATTTATTTGTTTTTTTTAGAGACAGAGTCTCACTTTGTTGCCCTTGGTAGAGTGCCGTGGCATCAGCATCACAGCTCACAGCAACCTCCAGCTCTTGGGCTTAGGCGATTCTCTTGCCTCAGCCTCCCGAGTAGCTGGGACCACAGGCGCCCACCACAACTCCCAGCTGCTTATTTTTGTTGCAGTTTGGCCTGAGCCGGGTTTGAACCCGCCACCCTCGGTATTTGGGGCTGGCGCCCTACTCACTGAGCTACAAGAGCCGCCCTTTTTATTTATTTTTATTAAATCATAGCTGTGTACATTCATGCAATCATGGGGTACAATGTGTTGGTTTTATATACCATTTGAAATACTTTCATCGAACTGGTTAACATAGCTTTCATGGCGTTTTCTTAGTTATTATGTTCAGACATTTATATTCTACATTTAGTAAGTTTCACCTGTACCCTTCTAGTTTACATGGATGGAGCTGGAAAACATCCTTTTTTTTTTTGGCTGGGGCTAGGTTTGAACCTGCCACCTCCAGCATATGGGACTGGTGCCCTACTCCTTTGAGCCACAGGTGCCACCCGAAATCATCCTTTTTAAAATTTTTTTAGAAACAGAGTCTTACTTTGCTGCCCTCGGTAGAGTGCTGTAGCGTCACACTGCTCACAGCACCTCCAACTCCTGGGCTCAGGCAACTCTTCTGCCTCAGCCTCCCAAGTAGCTGGGACTACAGATGCCTACCACAATGCCCGGCTATGTTTTGTTGCAGTTTGGTCAGGGCTGGGTTTGAACCACCACCCTTGGTATATGGGGCCAGCGCCCTACTCACTGACCACAGGTGCCACCCTAATTTTTCTACTTTTTTTTTTTTTTTTTTTTTTTGAGACAGAGCCTCCAGCTATCGCCCTGGGTAGAATGCTGTGGCATCACAGCTCACAGCAACCTCCAACTCCTGGGCTTAAGCGATTCTCCTGCCTCCACCTCCCAAGTAGCTGAGACTATAGGCACCTGCCACAACACCCAGCTATTTTTTGGTTGCAGCCGTCATTGTTGTTTGGCAGGCCGGGGCTGGATTCGAATCCACCAGCTCAGGTGTATGTAGCTGGCGCCTTAGCCGCTTGAGGCACAGGTGCCGAGCTTAATTTTTCTATTTTTAATAGAGACAGGATCTTGCTCTTGCTCAGGCTGGTCTCAAACTCTTGAACTCAAGGGATCCTCCTGCCTTGGCCTCACAGAGTGCTAGGATTACAAGCATGAGCCACAATGCCTGGCCCTGGCTTTGGTTTCAAATGCATGTCTCAGGCTACTGTTTGGAGAGAGGGAAAAACAAAACACTATAGGGAGAGAAGTAGAAGTAGAAAGATCTGTTAGGAGTATCAGACATTAAGTAGCAATGTCAACCAGGCCGAGTCTGAGGTTCAAGGGAAAGATAAGGGCTAAAGATGCATTCTGGAGTCATTAGGTTGTAGGTGATATTTAAGACCATCAGGCTAGATAAGGAGTCTGACGTAAGTTTGTTGTATTAAAAAATATATTTCCGGCTTGGCCCCTGTGGTTCAACGGGCTAAGGCGCCAGCCACGTACACCTGAGCTGGCAGGTTCGAATCCAGCCCGGGCCCGCCAAACAACGATGGCTGCAACCAAAAAATGGCCGGGCGTTGTGGTGGGCGCCTGTAGTCCCAGCTACTTGGAAGGCGGAGGCAGGAGACTCGCTTAAGCCCAGGAATTGGAGGTTGCTGTGAGCTGTGATGCCACAGCACTCTATCCAGGGTGACGAGCTTGAGGCTCTGTCTCAAAAAAAAAAATATATATATATATATATTTCCTGGCTTGGCGCCTGTGGCTTAAGCGGCTAAGGCGCCAGCTACGTACACCTGAACTGGCAGGTTCAAATCCAGCTGGGGCCCGCCATACAACAGTGACGGCTGCAACCAAAAAATGGCCGGGCGTTGTGGCAGGCACCTGTAGTTCCAGCTACTTGAGAGGTGGAGGCAGGAGACTCGCTTGAGTCCAGGAATTGGAGGTTGCTGTAAGCTGTGATGCCACGGCACTCTATCCAGGGTGACGCCTTGAAGCTCTGTCTCCAAAATATATATATATGTATGTATGTATGTATATATATATATATATATATATATATATATATATATATATATATATGTATTTCCGGGCTGAGCACCGTGGCGCAAGCCGATCTTTCTAGCACTCGGGAAGGCTGAGGCAGGTAGATTGCTTGAGCTCAGGATTCGAGACCAGCCTGAGCCATCTCTAAAAATAGCAGGGTGATGTGGCAGACACCTATAGTCCTAGTTACTCTGGAGGCTGAGGCAAGAGAATCAATCACTTGAGCCCAAAGGTTTGAGTTTACTATGAGCTGTGACACCACAGCACTCTAGTGAGGGTGGCATAGTGAAACTCTGTATCTCAAATAAAATAAAATAATAAAATAATTTTTTTTTTTTTTGTAGAAACAGAGTTTCACTTTATCACCCTGGGTAGAGTGGGTAGAGTCACACAGCTCACAGCAGCCTCCAGCTCCTGGGCTTACGCGATTCTCTTGCCTCAGCCTCCCAAGTAGCTAGGACTACAGGCGCCTGCCACAACGCCCAGCTATTTTTTGTTGCACTTTGGCCAGAGCTGAGTTTGAACCCGCCACCCTTAGTATATGGGGCTGGCGCCCTACCCACTGAGCTGCAAGCACTACCCAAAATTTTTTTTTTAAGAGACAGTCTCACTTTATCGCCCTCCATAGAGTGCTGTGGCATTACAGCTCATAGCAACCTACAACTCCTGAGCTTAGGCAATTCTCTTGCCTCAGCCTCTCGAGTAGCTGGGACTACAGGCACCCACCACAATGCCCAGCTATTTTTTTGTTGCAGTTTGGCCAGGGCCAGGTTTGAACCCGCCACCCTCAGTATATGGGGCTAGTGCCCTACCCACTGAGCCACAGGCGCTGCCCATAAAATAAATTTCTCATTTCCCTTCTTTTCCGTTTGCTTATCTCAGGTATTGGTCCGTGGTTTCTTTTTATTTTTTTTCTTTTTATTTATTTATTTATTTTTTTTTTTTTGAGACAGAATCTCACACTGTGGCCCTCAGTAGAATGCCATGATGTCACAGCTCAGAGCAACCTCAAACTCTTGGGCTTAAGCAATTCCTTGTCCCAGCCTCCCAAGTAGCTGGGGCTATAGCTGCCTGCCACAACACCCAGCTATATTTTCTTTAGAGACGGGGAACTCGCTCTGGCTCAGGCTGGTGTTGAACCTGTGAGCTCAAGCAATCCAACCGGCTTCGCCTCCCAGAGTACTAGGATTACAGGCATGAGCCACCACGCCCTGCCTGGTTTATGGTTTCTTTTTTTTTTTTTTTTTTTTTTTTGTAAGAAAGGTCTTTATTGGTGGGAGATGCTGCAGAGCAGCATTAAGGAGGAAGGGGGAGAGAGAGAGAGGTGGTCTATGGTTTCTTAAAGAATAGTTCCTCTTGTTGCTCCTTTGAATGGTCAAAAAAATAAGCAGATTTGAAGGCGGATATCAGAATCATGTTTAAGAGGTTCATATACTTTACCGTTTGGAGGTGTGGAGCTCCTGCTAGCCACAAAGCCCCAAAGTAGGCCTAGGCCTCTAATCCGTACCTGGAGGAACAGAACTAGGAATTCTTTTTTTCTAGAAAGAAGCTCTGAATTCCAAAATAATTTACATTTTAATTTTGAGGGGAGGCTTGGCGCCTGTGGCTCAACGGGCTAAGGCGCCAGCCACGTACACCTGAGCTGGCAGGTTCGAATCCAGCCTGGGCCTGCCAAACAACAATGATGGCTGCAACCAAAAAATGGCCAGGCGTGGTGGTGGGCGCCTGTAGTCCCAGCTATTGGGAGGCGGAGGCAAGAGACTCGCTTGAGCCCAGGAATTGGAGGTTGCTGTGAGCTATGATGCCATAGCACTCTATCCAGGGTGACAGCTTGAGGCTCTGTCTCTAAAAAAAAAAAATTTTTTTTGAGGGGAGGCCTTGAAGATCACTAAATTAGAAGCTCCTAGCATATTCCTTACAAAAAGAAGATAGTAAGATTGAAATTAATTCCATAGTTACGTTTTGTGTAAATTCATTATGCTGTGCATATGTGTGTGTGTGTGTATCTGTGTGATGTTAGAGAAACAGGTTTAGTTGTTTATCTGGCATTGTTCCATTGCTCTGAGTTTTATTTAGCTTTGGGAGATCCCCAGAACCATTTATGGACAAGGAAGAAGTTAGTCAACATAAAAATGTCTTATGATTGAGAATGCATATGTAAATATGTAAACAAGTGATCCTCTTGCTTCAGCCTCCCTAGTAGCTGCAACTATACGCGCCCACCACAGTGCCCTGCTGTGTTTGGAGATGGCTGGGCTTGAACTCATGAGATTGAGCAATCGCCCGTCTGGGCTTCCCAGAGTGCTAGGATTACAGGTGTGAGCCTCCACGCCTGGCCTAAGTAAACATGAAATCTGTTAACAGTGGCAGTCTATCTGGCCCACTCTGTTAGTAAACACATGACTTTGGGCAGCGCCTGTGACTCAGTGACTAGGGCACTGGCCCCATATACCGAGGGTGGCGGGTTCAAACCCGGACCTGGCCAAACTGCAACAACAAAAAAAATAGCCAGGCCTTGTAGTGGGCACCTGTAGTCCCAGCCACTCACGAGGCTGAGGCAAGAGAATCACCTAAGCCCAAGAGCTGGAGGTTGCTGTGAGCTGTGACCCCACAGCACTCTACCGAGGGTGACAAAATGAGATTCTGTCTCTAAGAAAAGAGTGGCACCTGTGGCTCAGTGAGTAGGGCACCAGCCCCATATACTGAGGGTGGTAGGTTCAAACCCGGCCCCGGCCAAACTGCAACAAAAAATAGCCGGGCATTGTGGAGTGCCACTACGGCACTCTACCAAGGGCGACAAAGTGAGACTCTGTTTCTTTAAAAAAAAAAAAAGTAAAAACTGGCTCAGCGCTTGTGGCTCAAGCAGCTAAGGCACCAGCCATATACACCTGAGCTGGCTGGTTAGAATCCAGCCCCAGCCCGCCAAACAACAATGACGGCTGCAACCAAAAAATAGCCAGGCATTGTGGCATGCACCTTATAGTCCCAGCTACTTGGGAGGCGGAGACAAGAGACTCGTTTGAGCCCAGGAATTGGAGGTTGCTGTGAGCTGTGATGCCATGGCACTCTATCCAGGGAGACACCTTGAGGCTCTGTCTTAAAAAAAAATATCAATGAAATCAAAAAGTTTAAGAAAAAAAAAAAATCTGACCCTGGCTCGGTGCCCATAGTACAGTGGTTACAGCAGCAGACACATACACTGGGGCTGTCGGGTTCAAACCCTGCCAGGGTCAACTGCAACAAAAAAATAGCCAGGCATTGTAACGGGCGCCTATAGTCCTAGCTACTGGGAGGCGCAAGAATCACTTAAGCCTGGAGTTTCGGGTTGCTGTGAGCTATGTCACGGCACTCTACCGAGGGCGACATAATGAGACTCTGTCTCAATAAAAAAAAAAAAATCTGACCCTAGTGACAACCAGAGGTGCAAATAGATAGTGACTTGGTTGCTCTCTGAATTTCTAGTCTATCCTAAGAGTCCTTCAGTCTTGCTATATTCTCATTTTGCCTGTACAGGTAATTTTCTATGATAGTGACTGGAACCCCACTGTGGACCAGCAGGCCATGGACAGGGCCCACCGTTTGGGGCAGACAAAGCAGGTTACTGTATACCGGCTCATCTGTAAAGGCACCATTGAAGAACGTATTTTGCAGAGAGCCAAGGAGAAGAGTGAGGTAAGCATAATGGAGAGAAATTACTATACTGGTGGAGAAAATAGAAAAAGTTTAGCCACATTGACTGGACTGAATCTATTTAAGACTTTCTTGCCAGCTCCACGCCTATAGCTCAAGCAGCTAAGGTGCCAGCCACATACACCAGATCTGATGGGTTCGAATCCAGCCCAGGCCTGCCAAACAACAATAACGACAACCAAAAAATGTCCGGGCCTTGTGGGGGGCGTCTGTAGTCCCAGCTACTTGGGAGACTGAGGCAAGAGAATCACTTAAGCCCAGGAGTTGGAGGTTGCTGTGTCCTGTGACGCCACAGCACTCTACCCAGGGCAACAGCTTGAGGATCTGTCTCCAAAAATAAAAAAAGACTTTCTTGCCTTTCATAGGTCTTGAAGACACTATAATTTCTTCTAAATAGAAAATAAAATCAGGTCCTATACAAGTACAATCTCTGCTCCCTGGCCATGCCTCATTCCCTTTTTACTAGAATGGTATCCATGGCCTAGACTTACTGTTGTTCATGTGGAGACTAACACCAGTAATTGCCTCTAACATTCAGAGGAGAAGGATTGTTTGTTGTTTTTTTTTTGAGATGGAATCTCACCCAGCTAATTTTTTTGTTGTTGTTGTTGCAATTGTCATTGTTGCTTTAGCTGGCCCAGGCTGGGTTCAAACCCGCCAGCCTCGGTGTATGTGGCCCAGTGCCCTACCCACTGAGCTACGGGCACCACCCAAGAATTGATATTTTTCAGCTCTCAGCTTATCTGCCTCTGACTTGTATGCCACATTTGCTAGTTTCCGAGGAAATGATTAATTTTGTTTTCTTTCATCCTGGTTCAGTATTATTGGACTTTTTAGCTATCAGTTAGCAGTCCCAAGCTATGAAGTTCTCATTTTCCTTTCTGTTGAACTAATAATCTGGATGAGTGAGTCAATACCATTAAGAAGAAAGAAATAGGGAAACTAGGAACCTCACCTATGGAGCAAGTTAAGAAAGATGTTTAATTCTTGGCTTGGCGCCTGTAGCTCAGTGGGTAGGGCGCCAGCCACATACGCCAGAGCTGGTGGGTCCTCCAAACAAGGACAACTACAACCAAAAAAGAGCCAGGCGTGTGGCAGGTGCCCGTAGTCCCAGCTACTTGGAAAGCTGAGGCAAGAGAATTGCTTAAGCCCAAGAGTTGGAGGTTGCTGTGAGCTGTGATGCCACAGCACTCTACCCAGGGTGACATTTCTTTGTCTCAAAAAAAAGAGAAAGAAAGAAAGATGTTTAATTCTTCTGGATATTTGCCATAAGGGAATGAATACCTGAAGGTTATGTTTTGATCTGGTTTGGTGTAGATTCAGCGGATGGTGATTTCAGGTGGGAACTTCAAACCAGATACCTTGAAACCCAAAGAGGTGGTTAGTCTTCTTCTAGACGATGAAGAGTTGGAGAAGAAACGTATGTACTCTAAACCATTTTATGAACTCTCTTTTATAGACCCACATAGCTCAGAATGGAAGGCATTCTTGGCTATTTGAAAACCCAAGCAAGAATGTGTTGTAGAAAGGGCAAAATTCATATGTATTTAGAAGTAAATATGACTCCATATGACTTTTAACTTGTTCAAGAAGGCCTATACTCAACTTCTCGGCAGTAATGAATTTGTTCTTCTGCCTAGAGAAATTTTTTTTTTTTTTAATTTTTAGAGAAATATTTTTAAGGGGAAGTTGGAGAAGCACACTGCTGTTGCCATACAAACCCTTCTATGTCTTTCTGGCTTTTTAGAACTTTGGGTTCATATTTATCCTATGAGCCTCTGAGGATTTCCACAGTGTCACATCCAGAAAATAAGCTAACATTTGCCAGCACCTTCTAAAAGCCCTATTACTGTACTCAAATCTATACAAAGCAAAGATATTAAAAGGCTGAAAACAGAAAGAGGGGGAAAGATAAGGCAAGAAAAGGCCCATAATAATTAAATGGAATCTCAGTTTAAACCTAAAATGTATTAGGAATCTAAGAACTCTGTTCTAAGTTAAAAAACTATGGGTTATTAAAAAAAAAACTATGAGTTATCGACCTTAAATGTTAATAGGTAGAAATCATGTCTTAGAACATAAACATCAGAGGGCATGTCCACCTTGATTTCAGAGAATGAAGATTATGATTGCCATAGGTACTTCATCATATCTGTTTTTGATTTTCTTGGTAGTAAGACTGCGACAAGAAGAGAAACGGCAGCAAGAAGAAAGCAACCGAGTGAAAGAGCGCAAACGGAAGAGGGAGAAGTATGCAGAGAAGGTATTTCCAGGCTGGGGTGGCAGATAGGAGCTCCAGGGGTGTGGAGTGTTATAGAAAAGACTTTGGGGTACGTGGTTTGTTATCTTGGTTACTGCTTGGTATCTAGCTCTAGCTGTATGTGACTAATTGCAATTCTGGACTGACTTACATTTGACCAGAAGATATGCAGCCTTGGTAGATTGGTACTCCCCATGCACACTCTTTTGATGGTCCCAGTTTAATTATGGAAACCTTTTGTTTTCTTTGGTTTCTTTTTGAGACAGAGTCTCACTTTGTAGTCCCCAGTAGAGTGCCATGGCGTCACAACTCACAGCAACTTCAAACTCTTGGGCTTGGCTCGGTGCCTATGACTCAACAGGCTAAGGCGCCAGCCACGTACACCTGAGCTGGCGGGTTCGAATCCAGCCCGGGCCCGCCAAACAACAATGACGGCTGCAACCAAAAAAATGGTTGGGCGTTGTGGCGGGCGCCTGTAGTCCCAGCTACTTGGGAGGCGGAGGTAGAGACTCGCTTGAGCCCAGAAGTTGGAGGTTGCTGTGAGCTGTGATGCCACGGCACTCTCTCTAGGGTGACAGCTTGAGGCTCTGTCTCAAAAAAAAAAAAACTCTTGGGCTCAAGTGATCCCCTTGCCTCAGCCTTCTGAGTAGCTGGGACTACAGGTGATCACCACAATGCCCGACTATTTTATTTTATTTATTTATTTTTTTTTTGTAGAGACAGTCTCACTTTATCGCCCTTGGTAGAGTACCCTGGCGTCACATAGCTCGCAGCAACCTCCCAACTCCTGGGCTTAGGCGATTCTCTTGCCTCAGCCTCCTGAGTAGCTGGGACTACAGGCTCCCGCCACAACGCCCGACTATTTTTCTATTTCACAGTTCAGCCAAGGCCGGGTTTGAACTCGCCACCTTCTGTATATGGGGCCGGCGCCCTACTCAACTGAATCACAGGTGCCGCTCAATTTTTTTTTTTAGACAGAGCCTCAAGCTGTTGCCCAGCGTAGAGTGCTGTGGCATCACAACTCACAACCACCTCCAACTTCTGGGCTCAAGCAATTCTCATGCCTCTGTCTCCCAAGTAGCTGGGACTACAAGCGCCAGCCACAACGCCCAGCCATTTTTTGGTTGCAGCCCTCATTGTTGTTTGGTGGGCTGGGGCTGGATTCGAACCCACCAGCTCAGGTGTACGTGGCTGGCGCCTTAGCTGCTTGAGTCACAGGCGCTGAGCCAATGCCCAGCTATTTTAGAGACGAGATCTCTCTCTGGCTCAGGCTAGTCTCAAACCTTTGAGCTCAGGCAGTCCACTTGCCTTGGCCTCCCATGTGCTGAGATTACAGGCGTGAGCCCCATGCCCACCTTTACTATCTTCTTTTTTTTTTTTTTTTTTGAGACAGAGCCTCAAGCTGTCACCCTGGATAGAGTGCTGTGGCATCACAGCTCACACAACCTTCAATTACTGGGCTCAAACGAGTGTCTTGCCTCCGCCTCCCAAGTAGCTGGAACTACAGGCGCCTGCCACAACGCCTGGCAATTTTTTTTTTTTGGTTGCAGCTGTCATTGTTGTTTGGCGGGCTGGGCTGGATGTGAACCCGCCAGCTCAGGTGTATGTGGCTGGCGCCTTAGCCCGTTGAGCCACAGGCGCCGAGCCACTATCTTCTTGAGAACACTGTTTTCTGGTGAGTTTGGCTTACCTTTGGTTTGTATTACCCTTCTCATTTTCACCAGCCCTAGCTGAGAAATCTTAAACAAGATAGCTCCCTGAGTTTAACGTATCTCCATAGCTCTGGTCCCTCAAATCCTTGTTCATGTCCCATTTCCCTGGCCTGTTTGGTTTTCCTAGTTAAACCTGATCTAAGCAGAACTATTTCTAGCCTGAAGGATGCCTCTAGTACTCAGGTCATTTACAAAGTTAAAAAATCCTAGGAATGGCTCGGCGCCTGTGGCACAACGGGCTAAGGCGCCAGCCACGTACACCTGAGCTGGCGGGTTCGAATCCAGCCCGGGCCCGCCAAACAACAATGATGGCTGCAACCAAAAAAAAAAAAAAAATGGCCAGGCATTGTGGCTGGCGCCTGTAGTCCCAGCTACTTGGGAGGCGGAGGCAGGAGAATTGCTTGAGCCCAGGAGTTGGAGGTTGCTGTGAGCTGTGTGAGGCCAGGGCACTCTACTGAGGGCGATAAAGTGAAGCTCTGTCTCTACAAAAAAAAATAATAATATTCATTTGTTGAGGATTATCAACAAATGCTTGAGGCCCTGTGCTAAGCACTGGAAACATAAAAGCAGACATGGCTCCTACCCTCATTGAACTTACAGTCTAATGGGGAAACAAGTATACCCAAAATGCATAATTATAAACTGTGATGAGTACAGGGAAGAAAGGGCATACAATGTTTTGCTATGAGGCCACTTAGGATGGCATGTGATGAAGCTCAGGGTTCAGGGAAGGCTTCCTGGAGGAAGTAACATCAGAACTGAGATCTGATGGGGGAATGTGTGTGGGAAATTGTGTGTGAGTGAGTGAGAAATGTATTAGTGAAGAGAACAGCTTGTGTAATGACCTTGTAGCAGGAGGGAATATGGTGTAATCACTTATGCCTGTAACTACAAGCACCATTTTAGGGCCTTGCCTTCTGAGAAACCTATGCGTGCCATCCTTTTTGCAACCTCCCAGCCAGAAGATTCTACAGCTTGGAAGGGTGGAGGGTTATGGCAGTTTTGGCCCTGCCTCTAGGGGATGGGAGGGACAGAGGAGCTGATACATTCCAGTTGCTGGGCTGGAGCTTAGCATTTTTTGCATGCAAACAGCACTTTTGGTTACACACATCGGGAGGATGGAATGAGTCGGATCTGGTCCAGGGAGGCCACTCCTTATGACCAGACCTTCAGATATGTTCCCCTTCAGAAAGAAGAGACAAAGATGCATCAGAACCAGCCAGAGATAGAAGTTAGTTCCAAAAGCCATAGTCACAGGTGGGAAGTCCCAGCTACTTCCTAGATACAGATACAATCACATATCTGTCCGTCCTTCACTAGAAAACAAGCTTTCCGGCTGGGTGTGGTGGCTTATGCCTGTAATTCTAGCTCAGGATCTCAAGACCAGACTGACCAAGAGGGATCCCATCTCTAAAAACAGAGAAATATCAGCTGGGCATTACAGCGGGTGTTGTAGCAGGCACTCAGGCGGCCAAGGTAGAAGGATTGCTTGAATCCAGAAGTTTGAGGTTGCTGTGAGCTATGATGATGCTACTCCAGCAGCCTAGGCAACAGAGTGAAACTGTTTCAAAAAAGAGGGAAAAAAGGGAAAGGAAAGGGAAGGAAAGGAGAAAGGAAAAGGAAAAGGAAAGGAAAAAAAGAGAACAAGCTTCCCCAGACTCAATTCCCCAGCCACTCCATAAGCACTTGTCGGAGCAAGATATAGGCTTGCATGCTGCAGGCAGTAGAAAGAAACATCATATTTATCTGTCTCCTAGGGCCTCAAATCCTTTTTGGAATAAGAAACAGTATAAATAAATGAACACAACAGGAAAAGCAAGGCATGCACACATAAAAAGATCAAATACAACATAAAATATCTTATGAACAGAACCATATTAAAAAAAAAAAAAAAGCCAACATATCATAAATAGCAAAAAGGCCAAAATGAAATATTTGTTTTAAAAAGTGTAAGTTATGTTTTGCCTTTCAAGTGTGGAATTATATAGGGGTTTTTAATCTACATTTTTTTTATTTCCCAGAGTTCTAAAATATGCACGTACTACATTTTTGATGGTACAATAATAAACTTTACATAAATCCATTAATGAATTAACTCAATAGACATTCCCCAAGGGTCTGTTGCAGTAGGCATGGTTCTGGGAACTGGAATTCACCAATGTGTTTGGCATCTCAAGGACCAGGAAGGGGAGTGTGGCTCAGGCAGAGGGAAGGAAGAAGGGATGAGAAGATTGGAGGGTCCCAGGATCGTGTAGGTCCTTGCAAAACATGAAAAGATTTGAGATTTCTTATAAATGGAATTAAATAAAACACTAAGTAAGAGTGAAGTGACCTTGTAGGAGAGACGGCAAAACTCATATAATTGCACATTCCCCATATACAGGTAAGATTTCAGAAGAAGGTGAGGGCATTGGACAGCCACACATAAGGGAACGATTCCAAGGAGCAGAAAAATGAGAGCTGGACTTCAAGGATGAGCTGGATTCTGACAGATGGATGCGGAAGGTCCTATGGGTAGAGGATATGCCATATATAACCCTTTATTTTTATTTTTATTTTTACACATACATGTGTTTATTAGGTTTCCACTTTTTGCCTTCACAGAATTAAAAGGCTTAATATTTAAGAACAATAACAGTGTTTAAGATAAGGACTAGAAAACAAAAACCTCAAAAAGAATTAAAGAAGATAAATACATTCAGAAAAGAAATCAGATGATTACTGCATCAAAATATTAAGCAATATTAATAATAATAATGCAAAGAAAATATCATTCACATTGTCAAATAAGAGTATGTCTATTATAGAATGCTTTAACTCCGAGGCTCATTATGGAATCATCAGTTAACTTATTTTTTTTTCCAAAATCACACACAAAGAAATAATTTTGAAACCGTCTTTTAAAAGATTTTTTTCCAAAAATATTTTGAAACTATCTTTTACTTTTATTCATATAATATTAGTTGTCTTTTTTGTGATATAATTCTTTCTTAAAGATACTTATTAAAGTATTCTTATGAGCATTATGTGAGTTGATCCTCAAAATAATACTCCAGAGTAGACATGACCATTACTAATTTTTAGCATTATCATTATTATTACTATGATATTATTACTATTTTATGGTTAGAACTACCAAAACTTCAATTTAAATAACTTCTTCAAACTAACACTAAATGATAGAAGAGAAATGTGACTTTAGGTTTTCTGTTTCAGGGACTAGGATTTGTTACTTTATGCTACTTTTTGTGCAGTGTACTTTTATTTTCTCATCTAAAAGTGTGCTTAATAATAATACCTATGTCACAAGGAAATGAAAATAATTAATTGAGACAATATGTGTAAAACACTTAAAATAACAAATGACATACAGAAAATGCTTGATAGATACGTTATTTTTATGAATATGTATTTAATCAGAATTTAAACTACAATTATAAGTGAACAGAAACTTGATAGATTAAAAAAGTAGTGAGAGTAAATTTATTTTAAATACCAACAAAATTTCTAGTTTGTCTAGAATCAGCAAGTATTTGTCCTAGTAACTTCTATGTAAAATTACTTTAAAGATCAACAGTAATTGATGTTTGAAATTATGTTGATTTGTTAAAAGATTCAGTTCTATTTAGCGACAGTAAGTACATTTTAAGAGGCTAATGATCCACTCAATTTTGGAATCATAGTATATTGGAATTTCTTTTTTGTTTTTTTAAGCCCTGGAGGACAATGAATAGGAGAATGTGTTTGGTGCCTAATCAACTTTGCTGTAGAAAACTAATATATATGAGGGTCCCCTACTCTCCTGTACACCAGCCACCAGTTTCTGAGGGAATGCACACCAACAAACACACAGGCATTATTTTTGGAAACAGCCTCTTACCTAAGCTTTATAGACCTTCTTTCCTTTCCTAACAATCTACACATAGCATAACTTTTTATAACCCTAGCTTAAGTTGTCTTCATCTGTCTATCTATCTTCTTCCTCATCCTTTTCATCCTTGCACACTCGAGGATTTTCTACAGATGGAAGATGTACATCTACTTAGTATGGAGAAGAGACCAAGTAAGTGAAAGAGTTCTGTCAGGATTTATAAATTTCACATTTTGTTTTGTAACTGTAATCTCTATAATTATTCAGTCTTAGTTTTAGAGTTAAAGGGAATTAACGTTTGCCACCTGTTTCTTATACAACTATGTCTCTATTTATTTCCTGGGTGTCTGAAGTTTACACTGAGTAGTTTCTGCAGGAAGAATTCATAGGCACTGAATACCCTGAGATACTGACGTGTTCAAAAAAGTTTGTTGTTTTTATTACTTTCTTTCTTTTTTCTTTTTCTTTTTTCTTCTTTTTGCTTGGGATTCTTTGAGGGTACAAAGAATTAGGTTATACTGATTACATTTGTTGGGTAAGGTCCCTCTTATATTTGTGTCCTGCCCACAAGAGTATTCTGGCATGAGAATTTTGGCGTGTTTAAAATTATTGTCAAACACTCACTTTCTTCGAGAATATTGTAAACATTTTTCCACTGTCTTCAGTATTCCTGTGAAACTTTTGGAGACTAATCTGAAGTTTTTACTTTTCATAAGCATTTTGACCTTTATATTTGTATATTTATTTATTTTTTATTAAATCATAGCTGCGTATATTAATGCAATCACATGGTACAATGTGCTAGTTTCATATACAATCTGAAATATTTTCATCAAACTAGTTAACATAGCCTTCATGGCTTTTTCTTAGTTATTGTATGAAGACATCTATATTCTGCATTTAGTAAGTTTCACCTGTACCCTTCTAAGATGCACCATAGGTGTGATCCCACCAATGGCCCTCCCTCCACCCATCCTCCCCCCTCTCCTCCCTTGCCCTTTTCCCCATATTCTTGTACTGTAATTGGAATATAGCCTTCATATGAAAGCTATAGATTAATTTCATAGTAGGGCTGAGTACATTGGATACTTTTTCTTCCATTCTTGAGATACTTCGCTAAGAAGAGTATGTTCCAGAAGACCAAAAATCACATTATAACAAAGATATTTGTATCAGAATGTTTATTGCAGCCCAATTCATAATTGCCAAGTCATGGAAGAAGCCCAAATGCCCATCGACCCACAAATGGATTAATAAATTGTGGTATGTGTACACCATGGAATATTATGCAGCCTTAAAGAAAGATAGAGACTTTTCCTTTTTCATGTTTATATTCGTATATTTAAAGGACTATTTCCTTATCTTTGAGAACCAGTGATTTTATAATTCTTAATATTGATAATTCTATATCCATTTTTTTTCTCTTGGGACATTCTGTGCTCTTTCTATTCCTAGATTTATTATTATACTGTTTTTAATTTCTGGAAAGTTTTCTTGTATTATATTTTTAAATGTCATTGTGTTTCATTATGTTGATTCTCACCTTTGAGAGAACCATTTACGTATGTTCATTTATGTATGTTCATTTGCCTTCTATAGAATCATTTTTTTCTCTCATCACTTTAACTCTTCATCTCTATTTCATTTTGTTTATTGTTCTGCCAATGTATCCTTCATTTTTGTGAATGTTTTACTTTTTTTCCACTCTCTTCCTAAGATTCTTCAGTTTATATTTTACTCGGTCTGTTATGAAGTCTCATGTTTCTTGACCTTTTCTTTGAGTAATTGCTTTGTATAGACAATGACTTCATTATGTATTTTTGTTTGTGATGATATTTTGGTTATCTGTGACAAGATTATTTTGGCGACTGTTCTTTGCCATTTGCTTTTCCTATTTCTTTTCTATTTTGTGTAACATAACATAAACAGGCAGCTGTAGGTATGCCTGCATTTATGTTGCTGTCTTTTGCTCTGCGTCACTGACTAAATGATTTCTGATAAGATAGCATGCCAGTAGGATTCCTTTTTGCCTTTTTTTTTTTAATGGCACATGCCTTTTTTAGCTTTTCAAAGGATTTATATACATTTTTTTATTTTTTGAGACAGACTCTCACTGTTTTACCTTGTGTAGAGGGCTATAGCATCAGAGCTTACGACAACCTCAAACTCCTGGGTTCAAGGGGTCCTCTTGCCTCAGTCTCCCAAGTAGCTGGAACTACACACACCGGCCACCACCCAGCTCATTTTTTTCTGTTTTTTAGTAGAGATGGGGTCTTACCCTCATTCAGGTAATCCACCTGCCTTGGCCTCCCAAAGCTGGGATCACAGGCATGAGCCCCCGCCTTTTCAGTTTTACTTGCTCTGATTTTTTGTTTTCATGTTGGTTCATAGAAGCTTCCACAGTTGGCTCATATATCCTGATGTTTCAATCAATGGATGTTGTGTTGTGTTACCAACTTTGGAGATACTGACAGGTTAGTCTGAAATCTGCTATTATAGGCATCTTCCTGAGTATATTCCCATTCCCAGCTTCTCTGAATTTACTCATATTATTGTTATTCCAACTCACAGATACATTTCCTAGGTTTATTAAAAGTAAATTTTTATTTGTGTTTCTTATTCTCTTTATTTTCTAGGACAGTGTGTTTAAAATCACAGGGATAAAGTTGTGGCTTTTAAAAATAATTTTAAAAACATTATCTGAAAGCACTGGAAAATGCTTATACATTTGAATTAATTTTCAGTGTAAATAACATTATTTCTATTCTTAAACACATAAGCCTTCTGTGGTAGGAAATGCCACAATGTATATTTATAAACTATAAGCTCTCACACAATAACCCAAATCCATTTGTTCACGTAACAAAAGAGAATTGTATCTAGAAAGCTTTAAAAAGATTATGAAAGTGAAACAAATTAAGGATCTACTGTAATCCTGCCTAATATGGCTAACATTGGGAAAATCTTCTCAGCAATTAACCACTTTGGAGTCACATTTCCCCACTGTTCATAAAGATTCTTGGTTGCAGAGAGCTTTATTCTCATGTACAAAGGTTTCCCTAAACTCTTTTATGATGAGTTGATGATAAATACTCAATTTTTGCAGAAAAAGGATACTGATTTTTTTTTTTTTTTTAAGCACGATCAGGGACATGTCTGTGAATAAAATACCACTGAAAGAATATTTGAAGCAGAAATTTGTAAAGACAAAAATGGAGAGGTTTTTGCAGATAAATTTACATTTTCCAAGGAAGGATTTGTCTGAATTACAAGTAAATTTAAAGACGCTATGAGGATGATTCTTTATGAGAGTTAGAGACTATGGCCTTCCAGGTTCCTGTGGTTTAGAGCTCTGGTTGGTTCAATTTCCTGCTCCTCCTAGTGAGGAGCTGTCTATTTAAATGCTTATTGTAATTTCAAAGGAGGGCATAAATCTGAAATATATTCTGTACTGTAATATTAAAACATACTATAAGTATGCTTGAAATTTTTCTTTAGTCTACCACCCTATGATCAGGAAGAGTAATTTTTGCATACCATTTTGGCTATAATTGATCTATTTTAAAAGAGACTATGAAAATACATTTGAAGAAGTTAAAATAAATAATTTAACTTTTTTTTTTTAAAAGGACACTTCTACAGAAGGAGACACACTCAGACTAAGAGGATTTTCAAAATAAATTTTTACCCAGCATCTGTCCTGTTCCTGGATGGTAATAATTGTTTTGGTTTGTCCCTCAAGATTTTTATGTTATATGAGTTAGTTTCACCAGTTTGTAGCTTTCATATTCAGGAGGTTACTTATGTTTTCCAAAGGCTACTAATATAACTTTTCTTTAATTTTCAGACATTTCTTCATTCTAAAAAATACATTTTATAGAATAAGCAGGGATTCAGTAATGCTTTCAATCTGACAGAGGTTAAAAAGGGTTAAGATTGCCCCTACGTGGATCAAAACCAACAAAAAACCCAACTGTTTGTGTGGAAGGTCTGTATACTTCAAGAACACTTTATCTTTCCCATCTTTTGGAGTTTGTTTTTCTCCTCGCCTTACTGTGATAAGATTTTATTTTGTTTTTACCCTTCCTTTGTAACCTACCTCATGGGACCACGAGTTCTTGTCCGAGTGCTCCTCGGGCCCTCTAACCTGCCTCAGCCTTCTCCTGCAAGACTGGAAGGAATAGCACCCGTCCTTTGCTTGTACCCTTTCAGTATTAGATAAATGCTAGTCCAAAAAAAAGTACCTTATAAACACATTTGTGCTTTTGGTCACTTGATCCTAACTTTCCTAGTGATGAAAAGCCCTTAATGGGTTTATGTTTCTTATGTGTTTTCTTCTCCTCCCAAACCCACACAGCTTGATTGTGTGACTCTCTTTCTTCATTGATAACTATTTTCTGTTGACTCCCCAACTCCTTTAGACAAACTGAACTCACCACGGCCTCATAGCCTTGTCTTCTATGGGGTCCCAAGGCCATCAGTATGTATTTTGTTTGAAAATAGTTTTGCATGTGCTGTAGCTTGTTTTTCTGCCGTCGGTCACATTTTGTGTTTACACCGTAGTGGTCTTAGAGTAAAATTAAGTTCACAAATTCACATTCTGAGCACTCTCCCCGCTTTATGTTCTCAGTGGATTGTCTCGAATGACCCAGGCATTCTTTTCTCCTTATATTCTTTACTAGTCTCGGTGATAGTTCCTCTCGTTGCTAACTCCAAAGCAGCAACTTTGCTCACGATGCCTGCTACAGATTCTGCTGCTGTCCCAGGCCTCTGCTGAAACTCACTTACATCAAGGATCCTGACATCTGTGCCAGAAGCACTCTCTTGTATCCTCAACGAAGCATTAGTGAAAATTCCCTTTCTTGCTTCCATGATTGACTCATCTCCCATTGCTGCAGAAACTAGAACCCTTGTAGTGAATCACTCGTGCCTGCAGTTGGGTTTTCATTCTTTTAGGCTTTCATTACTCTTTCCCAGCAGTCTATCTGCCCCAGAAACTCGCCTGCACAGCCTGACTTGAAGGACAAATTGGGAATGAGCACCATGCTGTGTTCAGAATCACCCTGACCATGGCCTTATTTCCTGTATAATCCTGTGTCAGCATGGAATCATTCTGAAAGAATAATGGTTGAAATGTATTTTTCTCTTAAACACTACTAGTAGTGTAACATGAAGTTATAAAAAAGAAATTTATCATTTATTACTAAGAAATTTATTATTTATTACTATAGAAATTACTAAGCAATTATTTATTACTATAGAAACTTATCATTTATTACTAAGCATAAATAATGATGGACTATTTTTCTCAAGTATTTTTCTATTTAAATTTCCTCTTCTTCCTTTAGAATATAGGATAAGACTCAAAGCAGTTACCCTCCTCAAGGCTCATCTCTGCTAACCATAAAACTCTGAAAAATAGAGCATATGTCATAATACTGAAGTTGACCTTCACTTTTTGATATAGTGGCTTCTTTCAAATATATTAGGATGGACAAATCATTTTTGCTCATTCATTATCTTGGTCTTTTAGTTTGATACAATTGTAGCTGATGGATTGACATACATTCCTTCATTTACATGAAAGAATTGAGTAACTTTTCTCTGCCGATTATAAGGTAGGAGAAAAGGAGAGGTGGCTCAAATATTAGTAAGAGAATGTTGATCAAGTGCTCATAATAGTAGAAGTTGGGGGACATACACCAAACTCCAGGGAAAGGCTATGCAATTTTCTCTTGCCTCCGTTTGTTTAAGAATTTGACAAGTCATCATCATATGCGTTATGTTTTAGCAAACAGTCACCCCTGGAAAAATCAGAGCAGAGAGAAAAGATAATTTTTACAGATTGTTTGTTTAAGCCACCTACGGTGACTGGCATACCCAAGGCTTATGAAGATAGGGAATGCTAATACTTTGAGTCATCACTTATGTCAATAATTGTCATTGGTAACAATGCTTTCTAAGAAATAGAAGAGTCAGGAACAACTGTGGCCAATGATACAGTTTCTAAATTCTGATTTTTTTCTTTTTGTCTTTTTAGATCTCTATTTAAATATTTACTAAAGTGTGGTCTTAGGATGCTGGTGCATAGGGAAATATCAGGCAGCCTACAATCAAATAAGTTGAAGAAATTAGTGTTAACCAAGTTAAATGGGTCTTCTTATTGTAGGGACTTTTTCAGAGTATCTGTTATGCTGATAAAGATATAAATGACTTTATGAACCAGGGATTGAAATACAGCTACATGTAACACAAACTGAATTATACTAGCTAACCTAAAGAGAGATTTTTGTTTTTCTTTTTCACATGAAAAGAAGTCCAGGGAAAGACAGTTTAAGGTGCATCCAGTGACTTAGGGAATGCTATTAGGTGATTTTCAACCTAAAGTCCTTAGGAAGACTCCCATCTCTACTGCCATTGTCTTAACCCTGCTTCCCTAGGGGGTGTGACCCAACAGTTCTCTCTTCCGTTGCATCACCTGAATGAGGTCAAATGCTCTCAGAAAGTCTGAACGTCCACACAGAAGTGAGAGTTTAAGCCAGGCAGGATTCTGCTCCTGAGGAAGTTAGAGAGAATGGGAGGCAAATCTTGGTGTCTGTCCTGCATCATTCTCTGACTTAGGTTCTCTGCCCTGCCCTACTTTTTAATGGATTTTTTAAACAGGATATATGGAACATACTGATTCTAGTATAATTCTTCAGATACATTTAAAAAATGAACCCTAAATATACAAAAAGACTCGCCTAATGACACGTGCTTCTATTAGCTTTGTGTTTAATAAAGTTACAGAGAATTTGAAATAAATATCTCAGAAAATAACAAGTGAATGAACATACTTGTCTCAGAAAGTTTGTAAGCATTTCTTTCAGATGTTACATTGTTAGCAACCATAGGTCTCTCTTTAGTCTGTTTCACGATCCTTAGTTTTAAAAATTATCTTAGCATTTATCTTCATTTGCAAATTGAGAGTTAGTTATTGAAATCTTCATGAAAAGAGCAATTTTAAAACTCTCTCAGCAGACATTTTAATGTAGGCCATTTTTCTCTGTTATCAATTTTATCTGATTACTTCATTACATATGCATTCTACAGGTGACAGATAGTTTTAATATCACTGTGATTAAAAAAATATTTTTCCTAAGTTCTCTTGCAGGGAATAATATTCTAAAATATTGATAAAGTTTTTCTAAGAATAGCAAAATTATTATGACACTTAAAGTAGTCATTTAAACTAAGATTTCATTTTCTCTCTCTAAAGAGGTAAGGTACTATATTTTACAGCTGCAGATTTAGATATTTTATTGATTTGGTTTTGGAAAAATCATCTCAAGAGATTTCTGTGTTCAAAAAAAAGTCTTTCCAATAGTCTCAGTCCTCATGGAATTAGGTCACAGTTGACTGAGTAAAATGAAATTTGTCAATGATATCAATTTTGAGAGTTAGTAACTTAGAAATTCATGTTAATATTGCAATTTTTGCACTAAATTTTTAAAAGGGTAGTTAAAACCTAGAGTACATTTGGCAGAACTAGTGGGGTGAACTTTATGTAAGGAAGAAAAATAATTGATAAAAATAGCAATACCAAGTTGCCTCTGGAATTGTTTCTTAATTTTACTATTTAATTTTGCCCTCATTTCTCACAGAGACAATATTAAGAAAAATACACTTAAAGAATCGAACAATGAGTGTTCTAGAATGGTGCATTTATAAATTCAAAATATATTTATATGGGGGACAGCTGTTGCCAAGCAGTGCTCTACATACCAGGGAAGATAGCAGGGAACAAGACTGAGAAACTTCTTTTCCCTTGGAGCTTCAGCTGTAGCCAGGGGAGACCCAAAGATAAGTAAATCAATAGATCAGTGACCAATGGTGTGAAGAAAAACAAAGCAAGGTAAAGAAACCACAAGTAACTGGGACAGGTGCTGAGAACACTGGATGGGAAGTGGCTGCCTGGGCTATTACTTCCACTGGCTTTAACTGTCTTTTATTAGCTTAGCCTACATGAATCACTTAATAAATATCCTCATTCTTTAGCCTACAACATCATTGTTCTAATTGCTTTCATTCTTCCAAAGACACAGTGTAATAGAGTTAAAAATGGCAAGTAATTGGATTAAAAAGACCTAGGTTCATGTCTTGACTTTACAATCATCATAGTTTTTAAAAAATCTGTAAAATGATTTCATGCAATTCTATCAATGATTGATAGACTAGGAATTAAAAATGTAATAAACTGAAAAAGTTCTATTGAAACATCTTTACCCTTCTTTCCCCAGAATAAATGCTCATTTACTATTCATTCATTCACTGATATACTCACTCAGTAAACACTAATTGATCTGGGTCATGAATTCCACTTTTGAAATCTTTCAAGGGGGTGGAGCAAGAGGCTCCTGTCCAAAAGGAAAAATAACCCCCAGAAACTGCACAATTAAGCTAAAGACTGGGAGCCCAGCTGACATAGAAAAGTGATAACTGCAGGTCACCTCTGCTGAGGCAAGCTGTGACTCCAAGAAAGCAAGCTTCAGCTACAAAATTCATCTGAAAGGAAAAGTATCCATGCCTGCCCCCAAGAAAGCTGTGGATTTTTTGCTTTTCTGTTTCCTTTCTTTTTTCTCTTTGTTTGCTCCTGTGGGTTTTCTACAGACAAGTGGTGAACTGTGGACCTCTTGTCTCACCCCACAGAAGAGTCCTGTGGGAAGTGGAGTCAGCTTCCCCTGGAGTGACCCCAAAGTGAACTTTCTGACCACTCTTGCTAGGCAGAAAAACTGAACTAAAGTTTTCCCCACCATTCTGAACTTATGGTACACCCTTCCCCACCTTACCTGAGGAATGAGAAGCCTAACCCCCTCTGAGACTGAGGGAGGAAGTCCTTGAGTAGTGCCCCCCTCCCTGCCTGCTGGAACAAGCGCCCCATTGGCAAAAGACTCCGGGAAGGCGTGGTGAGCATCCCTCCCTCTGGCCAGGGAATCTGCCAGTGACCGAGAGGCCCCATGCCCTGTGCCCCATGCCTCAAGTCCACCTGGTCCCCTCAGGTCTGCCTCCAGCCAGGGACTACCCCAGTGACCCCACAGGACTGCACCCAGCACCTGCAGGGCCTCCACAGGCTTTCCCTGGCCAGGAACTCCCCCAGTGAATGGGCAGCCCCATGCCCAGAGCCTGCAGGGCCTCCGCAGCCCTGCCTTCTTCCAGGGAATCCACCAGTGACAGCCAGGCTTCTTCAGGTCCACCACCGGCTAGAAACTGCCCCAGTGACTGCAGGGCGCTTGCTGGGCCTCTGCAGGCCCACCCTCAGCCAGGGACTCCCCCAGCGACTGCACAGGCCTGCACCTGGCACCCGCAGGGCCTCTGCAGGCCTGCCCCCAGCCAAGAACTCCCCCGGCAACCACACAGCCCTGTGCCATGAGCCTACAGGGCCTCCACAGGTCCGCCTCTGCCAGGGACTCTATCTGCAACCGCCAGGCTTCTGCAGGCCTGGCCCCAGCCAGGGACTACCTTGGCAACCCCATGGGCCTGTGCCTGGCATTCTCAGGGCCTCCGCTGGCCCTCCCCCAGTCAGGAACTCCCCCTGTGACCACCAGGCCTCTGGCCTGCCCTGAGCAAGGAACTCCCCCAGCGACCGTGCCTCCCCGCACCCCATGCCTGCCGGGCCTTAGCATGCCTGCCTCTGGCCAGGGACTTTAGGAGCTGTGAAACCTGTGTACACCCACCCATACACTCCCTGCCTCTGCACCTGGTCCATCCATCTGGTCAGAGACTCCAGGAGCCACGGGACCATGACCCTCCCTCTGGAGCCCTCCCTGCCTTTGTGTGGAACCCTTCTCCCAGCCAGAGACTGCTGGAGCCATTGGCTCTCTTTGCCAAAGTCACTTGGTGCCTGGAACCCCCAGAACCGTGTACATCATCCCCCGCACTGCTGCTGGATCTGGGGGTGCCACACTCTGGAGCTGCTCCCGCAGCCAGAACTCCCTGGCTAGGGCAGTCCCAGAGGAGCTAACAGGGTCACTCCCTACAAAGTTCCAGCAACAATAGAGTGATCCCACTGAGGTCTAATCTTGGAGAGACACCTTCCCAACTCTGAGGATGGCCAGAGGCGATGGTGAAAAACAATCATGGGATGGAATTAATAGAAAATCTCTAGCAATATGAATAATCAGAGTAGATCAACTTCTCCAAGGAACAACAAGGTAGACACAGCACAAGATCCCTTGCATAAGCAAATGGTCAGATATCAAATTCAGAATCTGGATAGCAAATAAGATCAGTGGAATGGACGAAAAGATGGAGTTATAGTTTCAAGTAGTATCCAAAAGATGATCCAAAAGATGTCTCAAGAATTCAATGAATTCAAAGACAAAATGAACAAAGTATTTGACACATTGAGACAAGAAGTGGCAGCCCTCAAACATCTGAAAATACAGTAGAATCCCTCAGTAACAGAATGGAGCAAGCAGAAAAAAGAATTTCTGACATTGAAGACAAAGCTTTTGAATGCTTCCAAACCTACAAAGGAAGAGAAATGGAAGGCAAAAACAGATCACTCTCTCAGAGAGCTCTGGAATAATTCAAAGAAAACCAATATTTGCCTGATAGGGATCCCTGAAAGTGATGAACCGGCTTCACAAAACACAGAGTCACTTATTCATGAGTTTATGAAAGAGAACTTTCCAGACATGCCAAGAGAGTCTGAAATTCAGATAGCATACAATTTCAGAACTTCAGCACGACTTAACCTGACTAAGACATTCCCAAGACACATCATAATAAATTTCAGTAAAGTTAATATTAAGGAGTTAAAATTCTGAAAGCAGCCAGATGTAAGAAAACCATTACCTACAAAGGGAAGAACATTAGAATAACCGCAGACCTCTCTGCTGAAACCTTTCAAGCTAGAAGAGAATGGTCACCGACTTTTAATCTCCTAAAACAAAATAACTTTCAACCCAGGATCCTGTATCCAGCTAAACCGAGTTTCATTTATGATGGAGAAATTAAATACTTTAATGACATCCGCATGTTGAAGAAATTTGCCATAACTAAACCAGCTCTCCAGGATATTCTGAGACCTATCTTCCATAATGACCAGCGTAATCCGTAATCCTCCACCATAAAAGTAAACCCACTCAGAAACTTTTGCTCAGATTCCAACTTCCACAGTCGCACAAGAATTCAAAATGTCCACCAGATTTTCAAAAGACTTATCAATATTCTCAATTAATGTGAATGGGTTAAATTGTCCTCTAAAGAGGCACAGGTTGGCTAACTGGATACAAAAACTCGGGCCAGATATCAGCTGCATACAAGAATCTCATCTTACCTTAAAAGATAAATATAGACTCAAGGGAAAGGGATGTCATCTATACTCCAGGCAAATGGAAAGCAGAAAAAAGCAGGTGTTGCAATCTTACTTGCAGATACATTAGGCTTTAAACTAACCAAAATAAGGAAGGACAAGGATGGACACTTCATATTTGTGAAAGGTACTGCTCAATATGATGAGATTTCAATTATTAATATTTATGCACCCAAACAGAATGCACCTCAATTTATAAGAGAAATTCTAACAGACAAGAGCAACTTGATTACCTCCAGCTCCATAGTAGTCAGAAATTTTAACACCCCTTTAGCAGTGTTGGATAGATCCTCCAAAAAGAAGCTAAGCAAAGAAATTCTAGATTTAAACTTAACCATTCAACATCTGGATTTAACAGACATCTACCGAACATTTCATCCCAACAAAACTGAATACACATTCTTCTCATCAGCCCATGGAACATACTCCAAAATCGATCACATCCTAGGTCACAAGTCTAACCTCAGCAAATTAAAAAAAATAGACATTATTCCTTGCATCTTCTCAGACTATCAGGGAATAAAAGTTGTACTCAGTAACAATAGGAATCTGCATACTCATACAAAAACATGGAAGCTACATAACCTTATGCAGAAGGTAGCTGGGTCATAGACAAGATTAAGAAGGAAATTACCAAATTTTTGGAACAAAATGACAATGAAGACATGAATTATCAGAACCTCTTGGATACTGCAAAGGCAGTCCTAAGAGGGAAATTTATAGCACTGCAAGCCTTCCTCAAGAAAACGGAAAGAAAGGAAGTTGACAACTTAATGGGACATCTTAAGCAACTAGAGAAGGAAGAACATTCCAACCCCAAACTGAGCAGAAGAAAAGGAATAACCAAAATTGAAATCATAAACAAAAGAATTATACAACAGAGCAATAAATCAAAACGTTGGATTTTTGAAAAGGTCAATAAAATAGATAAACCTTTG